>JAODAL010017646.1:0-77084 GCA_025379985.1 Phyllomedusa bahiana
ACTATGGGGGACTTTCTATGTATCACTATCACTACTGGGGGAGTATCTATGATTATCACTATTGGGGCCTATGTAGTTTCATATCACTACTGGGGCAGCATCTTGTACACTATCACACGGGGCAGCTTGTTTTATTACACACTGGGGCTATATTTATTTATTATTACGGGGGGATTATCTCTATCTGACCCAAGAGCTACAATCTCTCCGTTATAAATTTGGTACCCCCATACTATATCCTAAATGACACAGAACTTTTATTGGGGGGTTTTTTTTTGTGTGTGTGATTTTTTAAACATCCAAACCCCTCCATAAACCCCCCTAATAACTCACCCCTAATAACCCCCCCCTAATAACCCCGCCCCACGGGGGCCCTGGAAAAAAGTCCTGCATCAAACCCGGGCCCTGGTGGAAAAAAGGTTGTGGACCGCTGCAAGAAACACATACACATTATAACTGTATATATAACCACTAACCAATAGAAATAATGTACAGTATTTAAAATATAGAACATTTAAAAACCCGTATATACCTGTACTATATAAAAACACTACAGCTAAGACCCTAAAAAGCACGTAATACTATAGAAAATATACACATATTTACACGTAATTAAAAAAAACTACTCCCCTAAGAGCAATAATGTACAGTAATTTCTTTTGAACCCTATCCCTAGTAATCCTTTATATATAACACACTACAGCCATATAGACCAATAAAGTAAATATATCTATAGGAACTATACACAGTATATACACTGTACTATATAATACCTACACCATTTTACAGAATAATTTCAGTAAAATACTTTGAACCTTACACAGTATATACATTTCTAATAAAAACACTCGCCAATACAGAATAATGTACAGTTTTAAAGAACACTATTCCCCAGTTTAAAAACACTGCATAATAAACACTAAGCCCTAAGACCAATAATGTTCATATATACTATAACCCCCTTAAACAGTTATACCTTCTAATAAAAACTACACCCTATAGAGGGTAAAGTACAGTATTTTCTAAGAACACTATACACGTTAACCGTACTTATAAACACACGCCCTATAGCCAGTAATTCATATATACTATAGACCACTTAACGTTTCAACAATAGTAATAACACACACGCCAAAATAGCAGAAAGGGGTTATATAAAAAACTATACACAGTTAATACATGTACTTTAAAAACACACTGCCAGCATTATTGAGTTAAAAATGGTATATACATAGAAAATATACACAGTATTTTAAACTGAATATAAACACTACAGCTTAAAAGGATAAAGGGACAGTATATACATAGAAACACTATACACCCGTTTAAATACCTGTAACTTTAAAACCCCCTCACCCCTATAAACCCTAATTTACAGTATATACTATGAACATTTAAAAAATTTACACTGTTTAAAATTTAATACAATACAGCCATATACAAGTAATGTACGATATTAAATATAGAAATCTATACACTATATACCTGTACTATTAACACCTGCACCTATGGCAGATTGTACATATATTAAGAACACTATACACAGTATATACACTGTACTATATAACACACTACAGCCATATAGACCAGATAATGTACAGTATATAGGGCCTAAACGTATATCACTGTAATATACAAAACACTCAGCCATATCCAATTGTAATATATACTTAGAACACTAACAAGTTTAAACACTTTCTAATAAACACACTCAGCCTATAGACCAATAATGTACATTATACTTAAAAAACTATACCAGATATAACGTATAATAACACACTACGCCAAAAAGACCCCATAATGTACAGTATTTTTTAGAACCATAACTATATACCTGTATATATAACACACTGCAGCCATATAGACCAGATAATGTACGTATTTATAGAACAATAAAAAGTATATACACTTGTCTATTAAACCTTACCCAATTTGAAAAGTAATGTACAATTTTATATAGAACATATAAAGTTTTTATAAAATGTATTATAAACAAATCGAATAAGACAATAATGTAAGTTTAATAAGAACCTATAACCCCTAATAACGTACTTATAAAAAACTACCCCATATAAACAAAAATTACAGTATTACATAGAACACTATTTAAAAAGATATACACTGTATATATAACCACTACAGCCTATAAGGGAGATAATGTCATAATTTGAACACTAAAACAGTTATAACCCGTACTAAATTTCACACTGCGCCATTAACCAAAAATTCTTCCCCTCATGAGGGACAGCTTCACCCGTGAATAAATAACATTTTAAAAAGGGAAATTTTTAGTGTGATCATGTGCTCAATAGACAACTATACAAATATACACATTTAAAAACCCCTTTTAGTGTCCTATGCCCTTAAACATATAACCCTAATACCCACTATTTTATAATAAACAATATATCCTTCTATTAATTTAACTAAACCAATAGAATTTAAAAAACTATGTATAATCACAATAATGGGATACATATATAAACTTTTTAAATTATACATTTTAAAAATAATTACTTTCTAGCGATAAAAACTATAAATTTAATTTTACTTACAAATTTTTTTTATAATATTTTTATCCAAAAAGATATACCATTGTTTTAAAATTACTATTTAAAAATCAATTTTCTTGCGTATGGCTTTTAAACATTATTTATACAAATTCTTTTTTTACTTTTTATGCGATACTTATTTAAAAAATTTTTACATTAAAATTCTTTAAAAAAATCGGGCAGTATAACAAATTTAAAATATAAATTATTTAAAAAAAAATTATGATTTTTTAATAACTATAAAATTTTAATATATAACATTATTTTTCAATATTGGATCAAAAATTTTCCCTTTAAATAAATTCATTTTTAATATTTAATAAGGCGTCCATTTCCCTTTTTAATATTGTTACTTTTTTTTTTAAATTAGGGGAAAGCAAAAAATTTTTTTAAAACATTTTTTAAATATACAAAAAATTATGCGTAAATTTTCCATTTTTTAAATTTTTTTATTTATGCATACTTATAAAAATTGTTTTTAAATTTTTTTTAAATCTATGGTAATGTATTAAAAAAATTTTTTAAAAATTATTTTTTAAATCTAGGGGGGGGGGTGACTATCAACTTTGTAATATACTAACATTTATTAATATACAATACTAGCGATACCCTGACTATACAACATTGTAATATACTATACATTACTATATAATATACAATACTAGGCGATACACGACTATACAACATTGTAATATACTACACATTACTATATAATATACAATACTATGCGATACATGACTATACAACATTGTAATATACTACACATTACTATATAATATACAATACTATGCGATACATGACTATACAACAGTGAAATATCATAAATGCCACAGTATAATATACTATACTACACTATAATAAACCATACTTTATATGCACTATTTTACAATACACTCTACAAATGCTAAATATGTCTATACTCCAATATACAATACATAACTATATAAAATACAATACACTACTATGTCACAGTATAATACACTATACAGTACATTACTATACCACACTGTAATATAGAATACTATCATATACACTATTCTACTGTATACAATATAACTACACACAAATATGTAGAACCACACTTTACTATGCCATACTATGATCTACAATACTATACTATTATATACAATAATATTCGACACTATAGAAATAAGACTTCCCTACAGTATACAGTGCCACAGTATAATATGCAATACTTAGACCACAGAATAATAGAAAAGACTATAATAAATATAAAATAAAATACTATAAGATAATATACAATAATATCCTACAAATATGACTGAACAAAAGTCTACAAAACTACACTATAATATATAATACAATCATATTCTACACTATAAAATATAAGACAACACAAAAATCTACAAAACTACACTAAAAATACTATATAATTCTGCAAAATATTATACTATGTTGCACTGTAACATACAATACTACACCAAAAGATACAAGAGCTTATTACACTATAATATCCAATAATAAATAATGCTACAGTACAAGATTCATTGCTATACTACACTATAATATGTTTTACATTATAACATAAAATACTACATAATACTTTATTATAATACTCTGCTGCTTCCTGGGTATTCCTGTGATCTCACCTGCTCTGCTCGCCCTCCTCCTCAGTAGTCGGCTGATCAGGGCTCTGTGCGGCAGGGAAGGTGAATCCCATGGGGAGCACTGCGGCCTGGAGGAGCCTGGGCCATAACGAGCCTCGTATTCATGGTAGATGTCAGAGCAGATTCCTGTGGTGGAGAATGCGGGCAAGTAATACAAGAAAAGCCAATGTAAGCTAGAGTCATATAATCTGGAGAGCAACACATTACTCCAACTGTATACCCCACTCACAGGACGCTGGCTCACTGATAGAAAACAAAGGGTAGTAATTAACGGTACATATTCAGACTGGATCGCTGTTACTAGTGGGGTACCACAAGGGTCAGTATTGGGCCCTATCCTCTTTAACATTTTCATTAATGATCTTACACAGGGAATACACAGTAGAATATCGATCTTTGCAGACGATACTAAGCTCTGTAAAGTAATCAACACAATAGAGGATAATATGTTTATACAAAGGGATCTGGATAAGTTGGAGGCCTGGGCAGGAAATGGCAGATGAGGTTTAAAACTGATAAATGCAAGGTTATGCACATGGGGAAGAGAAATCCATTACATGATTACATGTTAAATGGAAAAAACACTGGGTAAAAGTGACATGGAGAAGGACTTGGGAATCATGGTGGACAGAAAACTTAAAAGAAGCACCCAGTGTCAGGCAGCAGCAGCCAAAGCAAATAGGATCATGGGTGCATTAAAAGGGGCATAGATGCACATGATGAGAACATTATTCTCCCATTATACAAGTCACTGGTTAGACCGCACATGGAATATTGTGTACAGTTTTGGGCACCAGTGCACAGGAAAGACATTGTAGAGCTTGAACAGGACAACGGCGGGCAACAAAAATAATAAAAGGACTGGGTGGACTACAGTACACAGAAAGATTAGCAAGATTAGGGTTATTTAGTTTAGAGAAAAGAAGGCTTCGGGGGGACATAATAAATATGTTTAAATACATCAAAGGTCAATATAGAGATCTCTCCCAAGATTTATTTTACACGGGGCTGTATCTAGAACAAGGGGGCATCCTTTACGTCTTGAGGAACGAAAGTTTCTACATAAACTAGAAAAGGGATTCTTTACTGTAAGAGCAGTGAGACTATGGGAATTCTCTGCCAGGGGGAACTGGTCATGGTGAATTCAATAACCGAGTTCAAAAAGGGTTTGGATGTTTTTCTGGGGGCGTAATATATAACAAGTTATAGTGACTGGGATTCAGGAGAGGGGTCATTGATCCAGGGATTTTTTGTTTGCCAGATTGGAGTCGGGAAGGATTTTTCCCTAAATGAGGACAATTGGCTTCTACCTCATTGGGGGTTTTTCCCTTTCCCTCGGGGATCAACACCTTAGCACAGCAGGCTGAACTGGATGGACGACTTGTCTTTTTTTAGCCTTACAAACTATGAAACTATAAGCTATATCCAAGTGGGGCACAGTGCAAGTCTGAGCAGTATGAAGAGACAGTCTACTGTACAGCAGATAAGACAAGTACAGTAGGCTGTCTCTATACTGCACAAACTTATATATTCACCATTCAGACATTACCTGTTACTTTCTGCTTTGCTAGAAGATTGTGGAACCTTATGGAACATTCTTCCTTAAAGGTTTTGCACTTCTGGAACCAGTCCGGGAGCTCTATGGCGTCCACCAGCCGTGGAGGAGGGGCCTTGGGACAAAAAAGTCACGATAACTGGTATTTGGGGTGATCCTTTTGTGAGTGCCGGGATCAACCCTGGGTCATGGTGTTTACCGCTCTTATATAAGAAATGGCGCAATGCATTATAAGTTTGGGGACTGGCCCTGGTGGTGGCGCCACGCCGCGGCGGCCATCTTTTTCAGAGAGGGGTAACGTTACCTTGTAAATGGGCAAAATCCGGTTCCTGTAGAAAACACTTGGCCCGTAGAATCCGCTGATCCCCGCCACGTATCTGGAGCCGCCCAGGTGGAACGTTCCGGCCGTGTCCGAGAGCAAAACAGCCTCCGAAAATCTGGAGGGGAACAGAGGAGACATAGTGACCCCAGCAGAAGAAGAGCAGTCACTCTGATAGCAATGGTGCCTATAGGCTGAGCCTCCAGAGCTGCATTTATAATTCTGTCACCCTCTTGCTTGTAGGCAGCAGTGCAATGTGGGAGCTCAGTTTGCAGTCACCAACCTACAGCTGAGCTGTGACTGACAACCAGCTGAATTGTGATTGCAGCTCTGGAGGTGAATGGAGTACAAGGCTAAAGTTCAGTGCAAGGTCAGGAATGTAAACGATTTACTAAGGGTCTCACAAAAACGATTGCAGTTGGCAGTATACACGCAGGGTGCTCTGCAGCCGCACCTCACCTGTAGGGGGTAACAACAACTTTATCTCCACATATGATGGTCAGGTTTGCCTGGGAGGACAAAGAGAGAAGAGTCATCATCACCGCTATCATCATCATCACCGCTATCATCATCATCACCGCTATCATCATCATCGCCGCTATCATCATCATCATCACTGCTATCATCATCATCACTACTATTATCATCATCATCACTGCTATCATCATCATCATCACTGCTATCATCATCATCACTACTATTATCATCATCATCACTGCTATCATCATCATCATCACTGCTATCATCATCATCACTACTATTATCATCATCATCACTGCTATCATCATCATCATCACCGCTATCATCATCACCGCTATCATCATCATCACCGCTATCATCATCATCGCCGCTATCATCATCATCACCGCTATCATCATCATCATCGCTATCATCATCATCGCCGCTATCATCATCATCACCGCTATCATCATCATCACTGCTATCATCATCATCATCACTGCTATCATCATCATCATCATCACTGCTATCATCATCACTGCTATCATCATCATCATCACTGCTATCATCATCATCATCACTGCTATTATCATCATCATCACTGCTATCATCATCATCATCACTGCTATCATCATCATCATCACTGCTATCATCATCATCATCATCACTGCTATCATCATCACTGCTATCATCATCATCACCACCACCGCTATCATCATCACCGCCGCTATCATCATCATCATCACTGATATCATCATCATCATCATCACTGCTATCATCATCGCCGCTATCATCATCACCGCTATCATCATCATCATCACTGCTATCATCATCATCACCGCTATCATCATCATCACTGCTATTATCATCATCATCACTGCTATCATCATCATCATCATCACTGCTATCATCATCACTGCTATCATCATCATCATCACTGCTATCATCATCATCATCATCACTGCTATCATCATCATCATCACTGCTATCATCATCATCATCATCACTGCTATCATCATCACTGCTATCATCATCATCATCACTGCTATCATCATCATCATCACTGCTATTATCATCATCATCACTGCTATCATCATCATCATCACTGCTATCATCATCATCATCACTGCTATCATCATCATCATCATCATCATCACTGCTATCATCATCACCGCTATCATCATCATCACCACCACCGCTATCATCATCACCGCCGCTATCATCATCATCACTGCTATCATCATCATCATCACTGCTATCATCATCATCATCATCATCATCACTGCTATCATCATCACCGCCGCTATCATCATCATCATCACTGATATCATCATCATCATCATCACTGCTATCATCATCGCCGCTATCATCATCACCGCTATCATCATCATCATCACTGCTATCATCATCATCATCACTGCTATCATCATCACTGCTATCATCATCATCATCACTGCTATCATCATCATCATCACTGCTATCATCATCACTGCTATCATCATCACTGCTATCATCATCATCACTGCTATCATCATCATCATCATCATCACTGCTATCATCATCACCGCTATCATCATCATCACCACCGCTATCATCATCATCACCACCGCTATCATCATCATCATCATCGCCATCATCATCATCATCATCTTCGCCGCTATCATCATCACCACCGCTATCATCATCATCGCCGCTATCATCACTGATATCATAATCATCATCATCACTGCTATCATCATCATCATCATCACTGCTATCATCAGCATCATCACTGCTATCATCATCACTGCTATCATCATCATCATCATCATCACTGCTATCATCATCATCATCATCATCATCATCACTGCTATCATCATCATCATCATCATCACTGCTATCATCATCTTCATCATCATCACCATCATCATCATCACTGCTATCATCGTCGCTGCTATCATCATCTTCATCATCATCACCTTCATCATCATCACCGCTATCATCATCACCGCTATCATCATCACCGCTATCATCATCATCACCGCTATCATCATCATCACCGCTATCATCGTCACCGCTATCATCATCACTGCTATCATCATCACTGCTATCATCATCATCATCGCTATCATCATCCCCGCTATCATCATCATCATCACTGCTATCATCATCATCATCACCGCTATCATCATCATCACTGCTATCATCATCATCACCGCTATCATCATCATCACTGCTATCATCATCATCACTGCTATCATCATCATCATCATCATCATCACTGCTATCATCATCATCACTATTATCATCACTGCTATCCTCCTCATCATCATCATCACTGCTATCATCATCATCACCGCTATCATCATCACTGCTATCACCATCATCTCTGCTATCATCACCACTGCCATTATTAGCATGTTGTATGTGACATACAGTAACAGCAGAATTGTGAGCGCAGCTCTGGGAGTTACTACACATGGCTATATTTACTATTTTGCCATAGGCAAACTTAAGCTCTATCAGTTCTCTATCTATAAAGCACTAAAACGTAACTTTTATTATGTATAACTCTTAACCTCTATACACACTATTAAAAACCTGATTTCTCACCTCATCATTTAACCCTTTTTCCTTCTGAAGGAAGGAATAGCTCCTTTTCTATTATCAAGTCTGGTGGAACCTACCAACAGGAAAGCCTTATAAATACAGCAATTTACTAACTCCAGTGAGGGATCCCAAGCATCCTACTTGGGCAGTCGTCCCTAATCTCATAGACACAGAACAAATAAGGCCCCCTTGTGACACAGTCTGCAGTGGGTGACACTTGTAGACAGAGGTGAGAAATCACAATTTAAAATGTCATGCCTGACCTCCCCAACATGTTTCACCAGCTAAACTGGCTTCATCAGGGGTTAGAGGTCTGGTCAGGTGAGGTTAGAAATCAGGTTTTTAAATAGTGTGTATAGAGGTTAAGTGTTATACATAATAAAAGTTACGTTTTAGTGTTTTACAGATAGAGAACTGATAGAGTTTAAGTTTGCCTATGGCAAAATAGTAAATATAGTGATCAGAAGTCACTCTCTGTTCTGTTGCGAGATTCCCATTTTTTTGGAGACTATTTTACTACACAAGGAGCACATATACAAGTATTCCCACCTGTGAGGAGTGCAGGGCCAGCTGGATCTGGCACCACCGGTGTACGGGCACGGGCCCCTGGCTGAGGAACGCCTGCGGCTCCCTGGAGAGCAGCTGCACCTG
Source organism: Phyllomedusa bahiana (assembly GCA_025379985.1). Taxonomy (NCBI): domain Eukaryota; kingdom Metazoa; phylum Chordata; class Amphibia; order Anura; family Hylidae; genus Phyllomedusa; species Phyllomedusa bahiana. Next base: position 9,754 of record JAODAL010017646.1, read on the forward strand.
AACATGCAGATGACCTGGGGATAGAGACATGCAGGGTCAGTGGAGAGCTGGGTGAGGAGCCCGGAGGGTTATTGGCACTAGAGGGAGGGACGCCGGATAGTTGTCCCCATTGTCTGCGGCTGGAGATTGTATCTTGTACAAATAACCAGACAGGAACACGACCAAACTTCCTGATAGAAAATCACATCCTGGCGAGGATGCCAGCAACATCAACTACTACACACATCAGCAGCACAGAGGATGTCAGGAGGGTGCAGGCCTTGCTGAGAGTTTACAGAAAACAGACACCTCTTCCCAGCAGCCACAGAGGATGTCAGGAGGGTGCAGGCCTTGCTGAGAGTTACAAGAAACAGCCACCTCCTCCCAGCAGCACAGAGGATGTCAGGAGGGTGCAGGCCTTGCTGAGAGTTACAAGAAACAGACACCTCCTCCCAGCAGCACAGAAGATGTCAGGAGGGTTGCAGGCCTTGCTGAGAGTACAATTTTACAAGAAACAGCCACCTCCTCCAGCAGCACAGAGGATGTCAGGAGGGTGCAGGCCTTGCTGAGAGCTACAAGAAACAGACACCTCCGCCCAGCAGCACAGAGGATGTCAGGAGGGTGCAGGCCTTGCTGAGAGTTACAAGAAACAGCCACCACATCCCAGCAGCACAGAGGAAGTCAGGAGGGTGCAGGCCTAGCTGAGAGTTACAAGAAACAGACACCTCCTCCAGCAGCACAGAGGATGTCAGGAGGGTGCAGGCCTTGCTGAGAGTTATAATGTACAAGAAACAGCCACCTCCTCCCAGCAGCACAGAGGATGTCAGGAGGGTGCAGGCCTTGCTGAGAGTTACTATGTACAAGAAACAGCCACCTCCTCCCAGCAGCACAGAGGATGTCAGGAGGGTGCAGGCCTTGCTGAGAGTTACAAGAAACAGACACCTCCTCACAGCAGCACAGAGGATTTCAGGAGTGTGCAGGCCTTGCTGAGAGTTACAAGAAACAGACACCTTTCCCCAGCAGCACAGAGGATGTCAGGAGGGTGCAGGCCTTGCTGAGAGTTACAAGAAACAGACACCTCCCCCCCAGCAGCACAGAGGATGTCAGGAGGGTGCAAGGCCTTGCTGAGAGTTACAATGTACAAGAACAGCCACCTCCTCCCAGCAGCACAGAGGATGTCAGGAGGGTGCAGGCCTTGCTGAGAGTTACAAGAAACAGCCACCTCCTCCCAGCAGCACAGAGGATGTCAGGAGGGTGCAGGCCTTGCTGAGAGTTACAATGTACAAGAAACAGCCACCTCCTCCCAGCAGCACAGAGGATGTCAGGAGGGTGCAGGCCTTGCTGAGAGTTACAAGAAACAGCCACCTCCTCTCAGCAGCACAGAGTATTTCAGGAGAGGGCCTCACTGCTCTGGCTGGGCGGCAGTGACCTGTCTGATATAAGGCTGTGTTCACACTGGTGTCCTGGTTGTTGTAGAGAACACTGTACATAGCTGCTGATCATGGTGACGGCACCGGGGGTGCAACACAGGAGTCAGGCGCACAGTGCTGCATTATTGCCCCTATGCCCATTGCCCCTGTGTCCGCCCCGGGGCCGAGATGATACAGACGCAGGGTGCCCGGGAGATGCCAGTGACTCATAGGTCAGAGCCAGATTATAACGTAATCACCTAATCCCTGTAATCCCAGACAAAACCGATGGGGAGAACAAACTGCAGGGATCAGGGGGGGAGGCACGCTGCAGGGATCAGGGGGGAGGCACGCTGCAGGGATCAGGGGGAGGCCCGCTGCGGGGATCAGGGGGAGGCCCGCTGCGGGGATCAGGGGGAGGCACGCTGCGGGGATCAGGGGGGAGGCACGCTGCGGGGATCAGGGGGAGGCACGCAGCCGGGATCAGGGCGAGGCCCCCTGCGGGGATCAGGGGGGAGGAACGCTGCGGGGATCAGGGGGGCACACTGCAGGGATCAGGGGGGACACACTGCGGGGATCAGGGGGGACACACTGCGGGGATCAGGGGGACACACTGCGGGGATCAGGGGGGGGCACACTGCGGGGATCAGGGGGGGCACACAGCAGGGATCAGGGGGGAGGCACGCCGCAGGGATCAGGGGGGAGGCACGCTGCAGGGATCAAGGGGGAGGCACGCTGCAGGGATCAGGGGGGAGGCACGCTGCAGGGATCAGGGGGAGGCACGCTGCGGGGATCGGGGGAGGACGCTGCGGGGATCAGGGGGGGCGGCACGCTGCGGGGATCAGGGGGGAGGAACGCTGCGGGGATCAGGGGGGAGGAACGCTGCGGGGATCAGGGGGGACACCCTGCGGGGATCAGGGGGGACACACTGCGGGGATCAGGGGGGACACACTGCGGGGATCAGGGGGGACACACTGCGGGGATCAGGGGGGGGGCACACTGCAGGGATCAGGGGGAGGCACGCCGCAGGGATCAGGGGGAGGCACGCCGCAGGGATCAGGGGGAGGCACGCCGCAGGGATCAGGGGGGAGGCACGCCGCAGGGATCAGGGGGAGGCACGCCGCAGGGATCAGGGGGGAGGCACGCCGCAGGGATCAGGGGGAGGCACGCCGCAGGGATCAGGGGGAGGCACGCCGCAGGGATCAGGGGGGAGGCAAGCCGCAGGGAACAGGGGGGAGGCACGCCGCAGGGAGCAGGGGGGGGCACGCCGCAGGGATCAGGGGGGAGGCACGCCGCAGGGATCTGGGGGAGGCACGCCGCAGGGATCAGGGGGAGGCACGCCACAGGGATCAGGGGGAGGCACGCCACAGGGATCAGGGGGAGGCACGCCGCAGGGATCAGGGAGACACACTGCGGGATCAGGGGGAGGCACGCCGCAGGGATCAGGGGGAGGCACGCCGCAGGGATCAGGGGGAGGCACGCCGCAGGGATCAGGGGGAGGCACGCCGCAGGGATCAGGGGGGTGGAACGCCGCAGGGATCAGGGGGGGGGCACACTGCGGGGATCAGGGGGGACACACTGCGGGGATCAGGGGGGGCACACTGCGGGGATCAGGGAGGACACTGCGGGGATCAGGGGGGGCACACTGCGGGGATCAGGGGGGGCACACTGCGGGGATCAGGGGGGACACACTGCGGGGATCAGGGGAGGACACACTGCGGGGATCAGGGGGGACACACTGCGGGGATCAGGGAGGACACACTGCGGGGATCAGGGGGGACACACTGCGGGGATCAGGGGAGGACACACTGCGGGGATCAGGGGGAGGCACGCTGCAGAGTTCAAGCGCATCCTTTGGGGGAACAGGAGGGAACTGTCTGTCCATGAGGACGTTTCTCTAGTCCCAACCCCACACATCTGCCCCTCCCACCCCTTTGCCCCTCCCGCCCCTTTGCCCCTCCCACCACTTTGCCCCTCCCGCCCCTTTGCCCCTCCCACCCCTTTGCCCCTCCCGCCCCTTTGCCCCTCCCACCACTTTGCCCCCTACCTGTGTCGGTCAGCAGCACCGCCGGGGTTATGTAATCATGCCTGATGTTCAGATGGTAGAAAACTCCGCAGAATATGGAAGGACACGGCCGCGTGAGATAGACCCAGAGGACGAACGTGCAACTGCGGAGACACAGGGCGAGAGCATGAGCAATACCGCACAAGGCTACATCTCCTGAAATGCAACGCAGCAGAGTGCAGACTATCATAGGGTTCAGAAGGGTCAGCGTCCAGTGCAGCCACTAATTCTAAGTCCTGCATACAGCAGCCTTGATCTCAGCTTCCCTGTCACTATGCAATTAGAAATTTCATATGTATTCTCTAGCTTTGATAATAAAAAGATAAAATTGCAGGGCAGACCAATCTCTCTTTACTGCAACTGCTGCATATCTGCATGTAGTCTCATTACAAATAGTAGGTAGTGACAGAATGATCTTTTCATTGCCCTTTTATTCTAGTCTCATCTTATCTATCAAGATAAGACTAGAATGACAGGGCAATGACCAGAGCAGTATATGACGTACAGGATCGACAAAGTGGACTTATCTTACTTTACTGCTGCTACGAGGGTTAGAGCTGACCTGTAGGTAGTCTCATTACAAATAGTAGGTAATGACAGAATGCTTACTCTATTGTTCTCTGCACAGGGATAGATAAGATTGGATTAGAATAAAAGGGCAATGACAAGAGCAATACATGAAAGCATAGGATCAGCAGAGCAGACTTATGTCACTTTACTGCTGCTGTGAGGGAAAGAGATACTTTTAGTCTCAGAAATAGTAGATAATGACAATAATTACTCTATTGTGCTCTGGACAGGGATAGTTAAGATTAGACTAGATTAAAGGGCAATGACACGAGCAATACATAAAAGCATAGGATCATCAGAGGGGACTAATCTCACTTTACTGCTGCTGTGAGGGAAAGAGACACTCAGCTAGTATTCTCATTACAAATAGTAGGTAATGACATAATCAATGCTGAATTGTTCTCTAGAGAGGGATAAATAAGATTAGACTAGAATGAAAGGACAATGACAAAAGCAATATGTGAAAGGATAGGATCAGCAGAGCGGACTAATCTCATTGTACTGCTGATCTGCATGTAATCTTATTACAAATAGTAGGCAATGACAAAATAGTCGATCTATTGCTCTATGCACAGGGATAGATAAGATTAGACTAGAATAAAAGGGCAATGACGAGCAATACATGAAAGCATAGGATCAGCAGAGCAGAATAATCTCACTTTACTGCTGCTGTGAGGTAAAGATAAGCTCTGTAGTCTCATTACAAATAGTAGGTAATGACAAAATAATCGCTCTATAGTTCACTGGATAGGGATACACAGGATTACGTTAGAATGACAGTTCCATGACAAGAGCAATACATGAAAACATAGGATCAGCAGAGCTCACTAATCTCACTTTACTGCTGCTGTGATGGGGAGAGCTGATCTGCATGTAGTTTCATTGCAAATAGTAGGCAATGAAATAATGATTGCTCTATTTTTCCCTAACTAGGGATAGATAAGATTAGACTAGATGGATAGGAAAATGAAAAGAGCAATACATAAAAGGATAATGGGTTCATCGATTTTTCTGCAATGGGGAGGTTTTCAGCTTTATTTATTCTTATCTGGTCTTGCTGATAACACTTACACTTCTCATGTCCTGCTGATAACACTCACACTGCTCAGGTCCTGCTGATAACACTAACACTTCTCAGGTCATGCTGATAACACTCACACTGCTCAGGCCCTGCTGATAACACTTACACGTCTCAGGTCCTGCTGATAACACTTACACTTCTCATGTCCTGCTGATACCACTTACACTTCTCAGGTCATGCTGATACCACTTACACTTTTAAGGCCATGCTGATAACACACTTATAACCTACCTCAGGTCTTCATGCGTGATAACACTTACACTTCTCAGGTCATGCTGATAACACTTACACCTCTCATGTCCTGCTGATAATACTTACACTTTTCAGGTCATGCTGATAACACTTACACCTCTCAGGTCATGTTGATAACACTTACACCTTTTATGTTCATGTTGATAACACTTACACTTCTTATGTCCTGCTGATAACACTTACACTTCTCAGGTCCTGCTGATAACACACTTCTCAGGGCCTGCTGATAACACTTACACTTCTCATGTCCTGCTGATAACACCTACACCTCTCAGGTCATGCTGATAACACTTACACTTCTCCGGTCCTGCTGATAACACTAACGCTTCTTATGTCTTGCTGATAACAATTACACTTCTCCGGTCATGCTGATAACACTTACACTTCTCCGGTCCTGCTAATAACACTTACACTTCTCATGTCCTGCTGATAACACTTACATCTCTCGGCTCGAGCTGATAACACTTACACCACTCAGGTCCTATTGATAACACTTACCCCACTCAGGTCCTGCTGATAACACTTACACCTCTCAGGTCCTGCTGATAACACTAACATGTCTTATGTCTTGCTGATAACACTTACACTTCTCAGGTCCTGCTGATAACACTTCTTATGTCTTGCTGATAACAATTACACCTCTCAGGTCATGTTGATAACACTTACACCTCTCAGGTCCTGCTGATAACACTTACATCTCTCAGGTCCTGCTGATAACACTTACACCTCTCAGGTCCTGCTGATAACACTTACACATCTCGGGTCCTGCTGATAACACTTACACATCTCAGGTCCTGCTGATAACACTTACACATCTCAGGTCCTGCTGATAACACTTACACCTCTCAGGTCCTGATGATAACACTTACACTTCTCAGGTCTGCTGATAACACTTACACTTCTCAAGGCCTGCTGATAACACTAACGCTTCTTATCTCTTTCTGATAACACTTACACTTCTCATGTCCTGGCTATATGTGAACACTTCTTATGTCTTGCTGATAACAATTACACTTCTCAGGTCCTGCTGATAACACTAACGCTTCTTATGTCTTGCTGATAACACTTACACTTCTCAGGGCCTGCTGATAACACTAACGCTTCTTATGTCTTGCTGATAACACTTACACTTCTCCGATCATGCTGATAACACACCTCTCAGGTCATTCTGATAACACTTACACCTCTCAGGTCATGCTGATAACACTTACACTTCTCAGGTCCTGCTGATAACACTTACACGTCTTATGTCTTGCTGATAACACTTTACACTTCTTATGTCCTGCTGATAACACTTACACTTCTCAGGTCCTGCTGATAACACTTACACGTCTTATGTCTTGCTGATAACACTTATACTTCTCAGGTCCTGCTGATAACACAAACACTTCTTATGTCTTGCTGATAAGAATTACACCTCTCTGGTCCTGCTGATAAAACTTACACCACTCAGGTCCTGCTGATAACACTTGCACATCTCAGATCTGCTGATAATACTTACACCTCACAGGTCCTTCTGATAACATTTACACTTCTCATGCCCTGTTGATAACACTTACACTTTTCATGTCCTTCTGATAACACTTACACTTTTCATGTCCTGCTGATAACACTAACACTTCTTACGTCTTGCTGATAACAATTACACTTCTCAGGTCCTGCTGATAACACTAACGCTTCTTATGTCTTGCTGATAACACTTACACTTCTCCGGTCCTGCTGATAACACTTACACCTCTCCCGTCCTGCTGATAACACAATCACACAATACAAGAACCATTTTGGGGGAGCAGGTGACTTACCGCGGGGACAGGGAGAGCCGCCTCCTCTGCGCCTCCAGCACGCGGTCTCGGTGCGGCTTCAGGGTTCGGATGACGCCGTAGTTCTCCCCGGTGCTGGCGAACAGGAAGGAGAGGAGCGGCGCCGCCTCTGCGGAGTGGAGACGAGGTCCCTTCATTGCTCCATATAATATATACACAAGACACTGCATAATCTATAATACACCCTATTATCTATAAACCCCGGAAACTGGATATTTTTTTTATATTACACCCCTTTTAATTTTTTTTGGGGGAAAGCCCATAAAAAAAATCCCTTTTTTACCCCCTTTAAAAGTATATGGCCCCGAATAATTCCCATGTTTTTAAAAACTCCCCTAAACCCCCAAAAGGGGGGAAAAACCCACAAAAGTCCATATAACCCCCTAAAAATCTAAAAGGGGAAACCCCTACATAGTCCCCCAAAAATTCCAAAAAAAACCCTAAAAATCTAAGGGGAAAAAAAAACAAAATTAAAAATGGGAAAAATTTCAAACCCCCCTACTTTTAAATTTGGGGGGAAAAAATTTTCCCAACCCTGAAGAAAAACCCGGGTCCCCCCCCTGAAAGGAAAGGGGTTGTACCATGGGGGGGCCCTTTCCCGGGGGCCCCTAACCCCCCTGGGTGCCCCCCCCCGACCATTTAAGGGGTATAATCCCCTTTTAAACCCCCCTTTTCCCAAGTAAAACCCCCCATCCAACAAACCCCCCCTTGGGGGGGCATGGGGGCCGGTCCAATAATTTCCCCCACTCCCCCCCAGCCCCATGGGGCGGGGGTTCCCCCCTCAATTTTTATTTCCCCCCCTTCCCCCCCATGGGCAAATTTGGGGTTAAATTTTAAACCTTTGTTTAAAAATTTCCCCCCCAGGCAAAAAGCCCCCCGGGGGCCCCACGCAAAGGGGGCCCCCCCTTTGGGGGGGTCTTTGGGTTTGGGCCCCTAAAAGAGCGGTAAAAGGGTTTTTTTTTATGGGGGGGAGGGGGTTTTGGCCCCCGCGTTGCTGTGGGGTAATTCCCCGTCCGGGTCCCAAGGTTTGAAAAACAAAAGGGAAAAAATTTTTGAGAAAAACCATTTCCCCCCAACCCCGGAAAGCCCGTTTAAACCGGAGGGGCCCCCCGCGGGAAGTTATTTTTCCTGTAAAACCCAAAACCCGGTTCCCCCGGGAAAAATTCCCCCGCTTTAAAACCCCCCTTCCCGGGGTTTGACTCCCCAAGGGCATCGGGGCCGCAAGTCCCCCGGTTCTTAAAAAATAAACCAAAAAGGGAACCCCCCGTGAGAAGGGAAAAGGGGGGGGGGGGAAGGGGCGCAAAAAAATGGGCCCCCCCTGGTCCCCCCCTCACAGTGGAAGAAGACCACCCCCAAAAAGACCCCCCTTGGGCCCAAAATTTTTTGGTGGGGTTTTTTTAGGAAAAAAACCCTTTAAGGAAAATTCTGGGGGTCTCCCCGTTTTGGGGGATGTGCCCAAACTGCCCCCTCCAACAGCATGAAAAAGGGAAGGAAAAATTGGGGGGAATTAAAACCAAATTTTCCCCCCAAAAACCCCCTTTTGCCCCTGAAGAAGAGGGGGAAAAATCACAAGCAAAGGGTTTCCCTATGGTCCCGGAAAAATAGTAGAAGAAAAAGGTTTTCAGGGGCTCCCCAATTTTTGGGTCTGGGGTAAGTAAATAAAAAAAAGTGATAAAAGGGCTGGAAAAGATTTAAAAAATGCCCCCCGAAGAAAGGGAGAATTTAAAAAAAATGCCCCCCCGAAGGAAATTTTAAAATGAAAAAAACCCACCCCGAGAAAAGGGTGGGGGGACAATGCCCCTGAAGAAAGATAGAATTTTACCCGCAAATGGGGGATGAAAGATGAAAAACTGAAATGGAAGGGAAAATTTGATGACAAAAAGGGGCCCTGAAAAAATGAAAAAAGAAAAACACTACACGGGGGAAGGATTTAAAAACTTTCACGAAAGGAATTTAAAAGAAAAGGAAAAATCCCCCCCTTTAAAAAAAATGATAGAAAGACACTGAACCCGAAGATGAAAAAGTTTTTAACCAAAATGCCCGTGGGGGGGAAATAAAATTTTTAAAAACGGCATGAAGGTTTAAAAGAATTTACTTTCACTGAGGAAAAAATAGGGTGAAAAAAGCACTGAAGGGTTAAAAAGAAAGGAAAAAAAGTATGGAATACTAGAAAAGGAAAAAACTGCACCCGGGGGATGAAGAAAAAAAAAATGCAAATGAAATGGGTTTGATTTTACAAATGGAAAAAAGGGGGAAAGAAGATGCCAAAAACCCAATGAAGATGGAAAAAGAAAGAAAAAACTTGGGGAATGAAGAAAGATAGAAATTTTTAAAAGCCAAAAGGGGGATATAGGGTGGGCAAAAGCAAAAGAAATGAAAAAGGGTGACTCCAACCGAGGATGAAAAAGATGACCCAAAGCCCCCTGGAAAAATGGGTAGAAAAGAACCCCAAAGCCCCTTTGGAAAGGGGTTTTTATTACAAATTTCAATGAAAAATGATTAGATTTAACCCCTGCATTGAATGGTTTGAAAGAAAAAACCTTTCACGGGGGAGAAAAAAGAAGGAAAAAACCCCGGGGACTGAAAAGGGGGAATTTTTAAAGACACTGCCCCCGGGAAAAAAATAAAATGGAAAAACCCAAAAATGAGAATAAAAGGATGGAAAAACTGCATTGAAAGAAAGTAGAAAAGAAAACTGCCCCTGAGGAAAAATAGATGAAAAACTGCAAATTGGGGGAAAAAAAAAGAAAGACTGGCCCCCTGAAGATTGGAAAGAATTTACAAGCCCCGGGGGGATGATAGATTTACAAAAGCCCCTGAAGGGGTTATGATGAAAAAAATGGCCCCCCAGGGGGAATTTGAAAAGGCAATAAAATTTTAAGGGGTGATAAAATTAAAACTGGGAAATTTAGAAAAAGCCAAAATTTACAATGCCTTTGAGGGAAGAAAGAAAGACTTGGGGCCCGGGGGATGGAAAAAAGATGGGCACTGCAGTGAGGATGAAAAAGAAGAAAAACTGCAAATAAGGGGGTGAAAAAGTGACAAATGCCCCCCGAGGAGGATAGAAAAGGCAAAAAGGAAAAGAAAGGGTGGGTTAAAAAGAAAAAACTGGGGGGCGGGGAATGACAAGGGGGACAATGCCTTTAAAGGTTTAAAAAAATGAAAAAAAATTTCAAATGAGGAGATAAAATTTTAAAAATTTTCCCGTGAGGGGGTTATTTGTGGGGGGACAAATTTCACTAAGGTGGGGTTAAAAAAAAAACTGCACTGAAGATAAAAAGGAAAAAAGACTGCCCCTGAGGATGAAAAAAAAAAATGGAAACCAAATGCAAAAAAGGGGTGATAGATGACACAGCACGAAAGGGTGAAAAAGGAAAAAACACCCGCCCCTAGGGAAAAATTAGTGAAAATGCCAAATGGAAAAAAATGAAAAGAAAGAAAAACTGCCCCGTGGGGGGAAAAAAATAGATGACCCGGGAAATAAGTTGGAAAAGATGACCAAAATTTCTTTTGGGGGAAGAAAAAAGAAAGACCCCGCAAAATGAAAGGAATTTAAAAAAAATTGGGCAAAAAGCAAAATGAGGAAAGGGTAAAATGAAAAACTGCAAAATGAAAAAATGAAGATTGGAAAAAATGCCCCCTGGGAAAGATAAAAATGACAAAAAGCCCCTGGGGGAAAAGATTAAAATGAAAAAAATGCCCCCGAAAAAGGATAGAAAAGGCAAAAGATTGGGGGGATGAAAAAAAATGAAAAAACCGGAATGAGGAAAAGAAAAGATTTAAAAAATTTCCCTTGAGGATGAAAAAAATGAAAAAAATGCCCCTGGGGGATGATAGAAGGAAAAATTTTTTAGTGGAAGGGGTGATAAAATGACAAGCAGTGAGGAAAGAAAAAGATTTAAAAAACGCACTAAGGATGGGTTTAAATGAAAACCTGCACTTTAAAAAAAATTGGGTAGATTTTACCCCCAAAATGAGGGGTGGGGTTGATGGAAAAAATGCCAAATTTAAAGGAATTTAAAAGATTTAAAATGGGACGAGGGGGATAGTGAACCCCTTTCAAAATGGGGGAAAGAAAAAGGAAAAAACCAAAAAAACTGAGGGGGGAAAAGAAAAGAAACCCGCCCCCGGGGAAAAAAGAAAAAAAACACTTTTCACTGGGGGATGATAGAAAGGAAAAAAAGCAAAATGAGGGTGGGGAAAATGGGGCACCAAATGGGGGATGAAAAGGGGGGAAAAAAATGCACGAAAGGGTTTAAAAAAAATGAAAAACTCCCCTTTAAGATGATAGATGAAAAAAAAACTGCAAATGAAGATGAAAGGGTGGAAAAACTGCCCCGTGGGGAATATAGGGTTTAACCCGCACTGAAAAATTGGGCAGTTTAAAAACCCCGCCCCTGAAAGAAAAGGGTTAAAATTTAAAACTACACTGAAGGGTGATTTGAAAAGACAATGGCCCCCCGAAGATGATAGAAAAAAAGACCCAAAGTATGAGGAATTTAAAAGAAAAGCAATTTCCCCGAAAAAATTTTTAAAAGGGTGGCCCAAAAGATTTTAGGGAAAAGATAAAATTTTGGCCCCCCTGGGACGGGGTATGGGTAAAAAAGACCAATTTCACGGGGAAAAGGGAAAAATTAAAAAGCGTACTGGGGAAAAAAGAACCAAAGGGGCACCCCGGGGAACCCGGGGAAAGAAAATGAAATGCAAAAGAAGAAGGGAAAAAGGGGCACTGCAATGAGGAAAATAGGGTTTACCCAAATTCCCCCGAAAGAAGATTTGGGGCAATGAACCCTGAGGATGATAGAGAACCTTTCAAAAATGAGGGGTGAAAAAGATGACACTGCAGTTTAGGAAGACAGAGGAATGCATGAGGGAAAGATAGATGACAATGCCCCCTGAAAAAATGAAAAAATGAACCCAAAGCACCGAAAAATTTAAAAAGATGGAAAAGCACCCCGAGGGGGAAAAGAAAGAAAAAATGCAAATGAAGAAAATAGATTTACAATTGGGACTGAGGAAAGTAGAATTTGGACCACTGCCCCTGAGGAAAGAATTTGATTTAAAACTGCAAGAAGAAGAAAGGAAAAAAACCCCCTGCCCCTGAAAAAATGAAAAGATTTACAATGCATTTGGAAAAAAAAATTTAAAAAAATGACAAAAGCACTGGAAAAAATATAAAAATGACAAAAGCAAAATGAGGGAAAAATAGAAAAAACCAAAACCCCTTTTAGGAAAAATAAAAAATGACACTGGCCAAATGGGGGATGGAATTTGTGAAAAAACCGGGACTGAAAGGGGGAAAAGATGACAAAAATGCACTGAGGGGGGAAAAGATGACACGCCCCCCGAAGGATGATAGATGAAAACCAAAAAATGAGAATGAAAAGGTTTACAAAGCCCCCTTTTAAAGGAAAAGATAGATGGGCCTGCCAAAAATTTTAAAAAATTTAAAGATTACAAATGCAAAGGGGGGAAAAATAGATGAAAAAATGGGAAAAAATGGGGGTTTTAAAAAAGAATGGAAAAAAATGGCAGTGGGGGGAAAAAAATAAAAATTTTACTGGGACTGAGGAAAAGAAAAAGAAAAACAACCCGCCCCCTGAGGATGAAAAAGATTTACCCCCTGCACTGAAAAGGGAATTTGAAGACCCCTGGATGAGGATGATAGATTTACAATGCCAAAAAAATAAAGATAAAATGGAAAAAATTTCACTGAAGATGTTTGAGAAAAAAAAATGCAAATGAAGGGGTGGGTAAAAATTTACAATGCAATTTTAGGGAAAAATAGATGACACTGCAAAATGAAAGGAAAGAAAAGAAGAAAAAAAAGCATGAGGAAAATAAAATGAACCCCCCCAGCACTGAGGGGGGAATTTTGGGGTTTAAAAAAACTGCCAAATGGGGGGAAAGAAAGATTTAAAAACCAAGGGCCCGAGAAAAGATTTTATGAAAAAATGCAAAGGAAAAATAAAAGAAGGAAAAACTGCACTGAAGATGGAAAAAGGAAAAGACACTGCAGTTTTAAAGGGAAAATAGTTTACTGCAAATGGGATGAGGATGAAAAACGCCCCTGAGGAGGGGTAGATTTACCAAAATAAAAAACGAGGGGGGGATTTTTGGGGTGACAAAATTTCCCTTAAAATTTAAAGGGTGGAAAAAAATGTACTAAAGGGGGTGAAAAAAGAAAAACAAAAGCCCCGGAAAAAAAAGAAAAAAAAAGGGGAATAGGGTTGAAAGGAAAGATTTGAATGGAAAAAAAACCCGGGAAATGAGGGGAAAATAGATGACAAGCCCCTGAAAAAATGAAAAAGATTGGGGCAATGCCCTGAAAAAATGAAAGATGAAAAAATTTCCCCTGAGGAAAAATAGGGTGAAAAAAAATGGGCCCCCCCGGGGGGAAAAAGATGGCAAAAAGATTGAGGGTGAAAAAATGGGGCCAAAGGGAAATGGAAAAAATGACAGATGAAAAAAGGGCCCTTTTAAAGGGTGAAAAAAAAATGCTGCACTGAAAAATTGGGTTTAAAAAAAACACTGGGAAAATGGGGGATGGGTAGTGAAAAACTGCAAAAGAAAAAAATGATAGATGAACCCCGGGGAAATAAAGGGGTGGGTAGTTTAAAAAACTTTCACTGAGGATGAAAGATTAAAAACTGCAAAAAATTGAAAATATGGAATTAAAATGCAAAAGCCCCGGGGGGAAAAAAGAAAGATGGGCACTGCCCCCTTTAGGATTATTAGAAAGAAAAAAAAGCCAAAATGGAGGATGAAAAGAAAGGGCACCCGGGGACTGGGGGGATGATAGATGGGCAAAAGCCCCCTGGGGGGTGAAAAGAAAGACCCTGGGAAATGGGGGATGAAGAATTTACACTGGGGACTGGAAGGGAAAGATAGAGAAAACTGCAATGAGGAGGATAGATGGGGCCCGCCAAATAAGGGATTTTGATGAAATGCAAATGAAAAGGGGGAAAAAAGATGGAAAAAACCGCCAACCGAGGAAGAAAGGGTGAAAAAATGCAAATGGAAATAGAAAGACAATGCCCCCTGAAAAATTTATAAAATGAAAAATGCCAAATGAGGAAAAAGAGGATAAAAAAACTGCAAATGGGGAATTTAAAAGGTTTAAAAATTTTCCCCTTTAAAAATGGAAAAGAAAGACAATGCCAAAATGAGGAAAGAGGAAGATGACACGCACTGGGGAATTAAAAAAGGGAAAAAACTGGCCAAAATGGGGAAAATGATAGAAAAGAACCCCTAACCCCTGGAAAAAATGGGAAAAAGACACCCGCAGTGGGGAAAAAATAGAAAAGAAAAAACGCCAAATGAAGATTTAAAAGATGAAAACCCGGGAAATGAAAAATGGAAAAGGTGGCAATGGCCCCCGAAAAAGATAAAAAATGACACTGCAAAATGAAAATTTAAAAGATGGGGGAAAAAAAGGGTTTTAGGTTTTATAGATGGCACTGCAAATGGAAAATAAAAGAATTTTGAGGACAATGCACTTTAAAAAAGAAAAAGAAAGAACCCCCGAATGGGAAAAAGTTAAAAATGGGGGGGCACTTTCCCCCTGGAAAAGGAAAAGTAAAAAAAGATGAAAAATGATTGAAATAGGATAGGAAAGGGGGAAAATGGGGGAAAATGAGTAAAGGGTTTTGAAAGGAAAAATGGCCAAACCCCGAAAAATGAAAAGGGGTTTACCCCCCGTAAAAGAAGGAAAGAAAGAAAGACACTAAAACTGAAGAATTTAAAGATTACACTACACTGAAAAAATGTAATGTCCCCCGTAAGATGGGTGAAAAACTGAAAATGAGCATGATAAAATTTATAATACCCTGAGGAAAAAATAAAAAAAGGAAAACTGAACCCAAGGGTTTAAAAAAAAAGACAAATACACCCGAAAAATGGTAAAAAACCAAAAAATACACTGAAAGGGGTTTGGAAAAAAAAAATGATAATACTCTTAGAAAGGGTAAAAGGAAAAAAATGGGAGTTTTAAAGGAAAGAAAAAAGGACATTTAAATTTAAAACTAAAAGAAGAAAAACTGCCAAATAAAAAATGATAAATGGGAAAAAACCCCTGCCCCTGAGAAAAAAGAAAAGACACCCGCAAAAGGAGGAAAGAAAGACCCCCTGGGACTTAAAGGGAAAATTTTAAAATGCCCCTTGGCCAATGGGACGATAAAAACCACTGCAAAAGGGGTAAGGGCCCAAGAAAAACACTTCATGAAAGGGGATAGATGAACCCAAAGCAAATTGGGGGGCGGGAAAATGGGCAATGCACTGAAAAATGATAAAAAAAACCCCTCACCCGAGGATGATAGATGGAAAAATGCCCCCTGAAATTTTAAAAGATGAAAAATACACTGGGGGTGAAAAAAATGAAAAAATTTGCAAATGGGGGGTGATTTGGGTTTTTACACTGGAAAATGAGCATGAAAAAGAAAAGAAAAAACCCGCCACTGAGGAAAAGAAAAAAAAAGATTTACAAAACCCCCCGGGAGAAAGAAAAAGATGGGCAAATTTACTGGGAAAAAGAATTTGAAAGGCAATGGGCCCCTAGGACCCAAAAGATGAAAAACTTTCCCCCCGAAACCCCTGGAAAAGAAAGAAAACGCAAATGAGGGGTGATAATTTACCTTGGGGACTGAAAAAGGATTTTTATGACAATGCAACCCGGGGAAAAGATAGATTTTACAATTTACCCCGAAAAAATGAAAGGAAAAGAAAAAATGGGACTGAGGGCGTTTGTGGAAAAAATTGGGCCCCGGGAAAAATAGATTTAAAAAATGCCCCCCCGAAAGGAAAGGGTTTGATGAAAAAATTTTCACCCGAAAAAATGATAGAAAGAAAAATGCAATGGAAGAGATAGATGACAAGGGGACTGAAGATGATAGAAAAGACCCATGCACTGAGGGGAAAAGGGTTGAAAGACCAAAAAGGCCCCTGAGGAGGATGATGAACCAAAAATGCACTGGGGGAGGTTTGTGGGAAAAAACGGCAAAAATGAGGGGGTGAAAATTTAAAGGGGCACCAAAAACTGAGAATGAAAGGGAAGGAAAAAATGGCCCCTGGGGATGGGTAGAATTTTTAAAAGCACTGAAAAAATGGAAAAAGAAAAGAAAAACTCAGTTGGGGGGAAAAAAATAAATGAAACCCCGGGGACGGAAAAGGAAAAAGATAGATGAAAAACTGGGAAAAGAAGATGGAAAAAGAATGACACTGCCCCAGAGGATGGATAGATTTAAACTTGGGGGACAGGGAAAAGGAAAAGATGGGCAAATGCCCCGTGAGGAAAAATAGGGTTGGAAAAAAAACCCCGAAGAAAAAAGGATGAAAAATTTCACCTTGGGAAAAATGTTTGATGAAAATGCACTGAAAAAATTAAAAGAGGAAATTTTGCACTGAAAAGGATGGGTAAGGGAAAACTTGGGACTGGGAAAAGGAAAAAGAAAAGAAAAAAACCCGGGGACTGGGGGGGAGGATGTTTACACGGCAATGGAAAGGAAAGGGTTGAAAGAACCCCCCAGGAAATGAAAAAAGGGTGGGATGAACCCAAAACACTGGGGGGAAAGATAAGGGTGAAAAATGGCCAAAATGAAAAATGAAAAGATGAAAAAACTGCAGTTTAAAGGAAAGAAAAAAATGAAATGCATGGGGGATGAAAAGGGTTAAAAACTGGGGACTGAAAAATGATTTGGGTTGGAAAAACTGCAAAAGAGGATGATAAGGAAAGACATGCAAAAAGAGGTTTATTTTGATGGGCACTGCCCCTTTTAAGGGGAAGGGTAGAAAGATACACTGAAGATTTTTAGATGAACCCCCTTCACTGAAGATGAAAAGATGGCAAATGCCCCGAAAAAATTAAAAAAGATAGGCCAAAAAGCCCCTGAAGATGAAGATGGGGAATTGATTTTTAAAGGAAAGATTTTGATGGCATGCACTGAAAAAAATGATTTGAAAACCCCAATTTCACTGGGGGAATGATAATGAAAAACCGGGATGAGGAAAAAACAGATGACACTTGCCCAAAAAAAAATGGGGGATGGATTAAAAATGGCCAAAAAAGCCTGGGTTAAAATAGTGACAAAACCCAAAAAGAAAAAATGATAGTTTACACTGCAAAATGGGGATGAATTTTTGATGAAAAACTGCCCCGAGGAAAGAAAAAAGAATTTAAAAATGCCCCCCTTGGGGGAAAAAGTAGATGGAAAATGGCCCCCCTGAGGGGTGAGAAAATGGAAAAAGCACTGAGGAATTGGGGTTTGATGGAAAAAACTGCAAATGAGGAAAAGGGTAGATTTAAATGCCCTAAGGATGATAGAGGAAACCCCCGCAAATGAGGGGGGATAAAATTGGAAAACTGAATGAGGAAAAATAGATGGGAAAAAGCCCAGAGGAGGATAGATGACAATGCAAATGAAAAAAATGATAGATGGGCAATGCACTGAAGGGGTGAGAGAAAGAAAAAAACTGCAAATGGGGGTAAAAAAATAAAAAACTTGGCCCCTGGAAAAAATGATAAAAAAGACAAAGGGACTTTTTTAAAAGGGTGAGAGATGAAACTGCCCCCTGGGGGTGGGGTAAAATGGGCAAAAGCCCCCTTTGGGGAAAAGAAAAAAGATGGACCACTTGGGACTGAGGAAGAAAAGATAACAAATGCCCCTGAAAAGGGTGTGAAATGGAAAAAAACTGCACTGAGGAAAAATTAAAAAATGAACCCCTTTAAATAAAAAGAATTTATTAAAAATGCAAAATGGGACCCGAAGAAAAGATAAAAATTTTCCCCTGGCCCCCGTGAGGAAGATAGATGGGGAACCGCACTGAAGTTGGAAAAGAAAAGGGCACTGCCCCTGGGAAGGGGATAAAAATGGGGAAAGGGCCCCCGAAAAAAAGGGAAAAAATGACACTGCAAATGAAAAAAAAATGGGTAAAATGGCAAAAAGGGTTGGGGATTTATTGAAAGGGCCAAAATTTTCAAATGAGGGAAAGATAGAGGGAAAAAATGCCCCCTTGGGAAATTTAAAAGATGGGGGACCGTACTTTAAAAAATGATAGAAAGAAAACTGCACTTTAAAGGGTTTTTATAGGGTTTAAAAAATGGGATTGAATATGATAAAATTTCCAAAAAGCAAATGAATAAAGATAGAGGAAAAAATGCACCCGAGAAAAGATTTGAAAGACACCGTAAAGGAAAAATGGGCAAGGGGGACACTACACCCGAAAAAAATGGGGAAAAATGAAAAACTGCCAAAATGGAAAAAAAAATGGGAAAAAATGTCCCGGGGTAAGAATTAAAATGAACCCCTTAAATTGGGGGCATGATAAAATGAAAAATAAAAACCCGGGGGATAATAGAAAAAACCCTGAACTAAGTTTTAAAAAAAATTTTAAAAACTAACCAAAATTTAAGATGGTATATCCCCAAATTTTCAAAATGAGGAATTTGGGAGATGAAAAAAGAATAACCCCCCCTGGAATTGCAAAAAAGCAATGCCAAAAATGGGGGGAAAAAGAGGACCCCTTTTTGAAAAATGAAAAAGATGAAAACTTCAAATGAGGGAAAGGAAAAGTGAAAAACTTTTAATGAAAAAAAGAATAGAAAACAAATGCAAATAAGGAGAAAAAGAAAAGACCCCCCTTTCCAAATGAGGATTTAAAAAAGATGAAAAAAAAGGGGCCAAATGAGGACGATAAAAAAAAACACCCCGCCCCTGAAAAAAAGGGAAAGGGTTTTTTGAGGAAAAAAATTTCCCCCTGAGGATGGGAAATTTAAAAAAAAGCCAAAATGGGGGACCCCCTTTTTAAAAGACCAAAGAATGGGAAAATGATTAGTTTAACCCCCTAAAACTGAGGGGTGATGAAATTTACCCCAAAGCAAAATGAAAAAGAAAGATTACAATAAAACTGAGGAAAAGAAAAAAATGATGTCCCCCACCCGGGGGGAAAAGTTAAAAATGAACCGCCCAAAATGTCCAATTTATAAAATGGGAAAAAAAAGCATGAAAAGGAAAAGGAAAAAAGATGAAAAATGGCCCCCGGAAAAATGTAAAAATGACCCAAATTCCCCCGGGGGGAAAAGAAAAAAATGGGCAATTTCACTTGGGGGGACCCCAAAAAGATGACACTTGCCTGAAGGGGAAAGATAAAAATGACCCCTGGGAAATGAAGGGAAAGAAAGGAAAAGACCCCTTTCCAAAGGAAAAAGGTTTGAATGGAACCAAAACACGGGGGGGAAAAGAAAAAGAAAACAAAATTTTCTTGGAAATGAAAAAGAAAAAACAAAAAGCCCCCTTTAGGGCGAAAGATGACAAAAGGGGAAATGGGGGATTTTTAGATGACAAGGCCCCCTTTTAGGGGTGGAAAAGAATTTTAACCAAATTTCCCCCGAAGATTTTAGGGGGAAAAATGCAAAAATGAAGAATTGGGGTTTGATGACAAAATTTCCCCCTGAAAAAATGATTTAAAGATAAAAGCACTGAAGGATTAAAAGATTTAAAAAAAAGCCTGGGAGGATAGAAAGGGCACTGGCCCCTGGGGGGGATTTGATGAAAACGGGGATGAGGATGATTGAAAGACACCCAAAACCCCGGGAATGGAAAGGATGGGCAATTGGGAATGGGGGGGTGATAGATAAACCCGCCCCTGAAAGATGATAGATTTAAAAACTGCCAAAATGGGAAGAAAAAAATGACTGGGACTGAGGAATTTTAAAACGATTTAAAAACTGCACTGGAAAAAAAAATTTAAAAAGAAAGGGCACTGACCCCAAAAGGAGAAAAAGGGTGACCACTGCACCCGAGATGTTAAAAAAGAAAAACTGCAGGAGGAAAAAATAGATGACTTAACCAAAATTTAAGATGATAGGAAAGACAAATTTCACGGAAAAAAAAATGTGATGGAAAAAAGCACTTTAAAATGTGATGAAAAATGCAAATGAGGGGTGATAGGGTGAAAAACTGGGGATGGAAAAGGAAAGGGGGAGGGTTGGGGCACGCACTGAGGAGGAAAAGATGACACCCGGGACGAGGGTTTATGGGTGACACCAAAAACCCCCAGAATGATTTGGGTGGCAATTGGGAAATGGGGATGGGGTAGAATTTTGGAAAAAAGCCCCTGAAAATGATAGGGTACACCCGGGAGTTTAGGAAGAAATTTTAAAAGCTGCAACCCCGAAAGGAAAATTTTGTTTAAAAACCCCGGGAGTGAAAGGGAAATAAAAATGGAAAATACAAATGAAGTGGGTAGATGACACTTCACTGAAAAAAAAATGAAAAGTGGCAAAAGGCCCCCGGAAAATGAAAGAAAAAGCAATGCACTGAAGATGAAAAGATGGCAAAAAAGAAATTTAGGATGAAAAAGATGGCCCCCGCCAATGATTTTGATAGGAAAGGGCAATTTCAAATGGAAAAAATGAAAAGAAGACCCCCCGTACTAAGGGGGAAAAAAAACCCGATGACCAAAGGGAAATGGGGGGGTTAAAAAAAAGGGGGGGCCCAAAATGCAACGAGTAAGATAGAAGACAATGCCAAATTTAGAAAAAGATAGGAAAAACCAAAACCCAAATGAGAATGGGGCAAAAAAATGGAAAAAAAATGGGGATGGGGAAAGAATTTTGATGACCCAAAAAGCCCTGAAAGGAATTTAGAGAAAGAAAAACTGCCCTGGAAAGGGGGGATAGATTTAAAAACCGGGGACCCCGAGGAGGAAAAAATTTACTGCCAAATAAGGATGATAGATGAATGCCCTGAAAGGGGGATAGATGAAAAACTGCAAAAAGAGGGAAAAAATAAAAAATGGCAATGGGAAAATGGGGGGGGATGATGACCCAAAGCCCAAATGAAGAAGATTTTGTTTACAATGCACTGAGGATGAAAAAAAGATAAAAAAATTTAAAAAGGGGGATAAAAATAAAAAACGCCCCTGAAGATGATAAAAAAATGAACCCCTGCCCCGAAGATTTATAGAGGAACCCCGCTTCTGAGGAAAGGAATTAAAAATGAAAAAATGACGAGGAAAAGATAAAAAGAAAAATGCCCCTGGGGAATTTATAAAATTAAAACTGGGTTAAAATGAGGAAAAATAGATAACACTCCTGAGGATGGAAAAAAAGGAAAAGAAACCCGGGACTGAGGAAAAAATAAATTTACTTTTAAAAAATTTAAAGGGGTTAAAAGATGACACTTTCACTGAAAAATGATAGATGAAAATGCAAGGGGGGGGGAAAAAGGGATGACACTGGATGAAAGGGGGAAAAAAAAAGGGAAAAGACAACCCGGGCAAAAGAGGGGGGGGAGGGGGTAAAAATTGGGGGTGGGGGGGGGGGGGGGGGGCCACCCAGACCCGGAGAATTTTGGTGGGAAAAGAAAAATGGCCCTGGGGGAAAGATTTTTTGAAAAAAGAAATTTAAAAATGGAATTAAAAAAATTTTAAACCCCGGGGAGGTTGGGGGGGGGAAAGGGGGGAAAATGGGCTGGGGCATGGAGGATGAAATAAAAATGATTAACCGGCCACCCGGAAAAGTTTAAAAGATGAAAACCGGCCCAGAAAGGGTAATAGGAAAAGTGCAACTGGGGGAAAGATTTAAAAAAAAACACTTGGGAGGTGGGGGGGAAGAAAAAAGAATTTACTAAAAACTGAAGATGAAAAAAAGAAAAGACAATGCACTTTAAAAATGGAAAAAGCTGAAAAATGCCTTTAAAAAATGTTAGAAAGGGGCTTTTTTGCAAATGAAAGGAAAAGATAAATTTACCAAATGCAAATGAGGGAAAGGTAGAATTTAAAAAAGCAAAAGAGAGGGTAGATGACACGGCCCCCTGAGGGGGTGGTTGTGCACCCGGGACTTTAAAAATGGGGTGGAAAAAAAAAATGGCCCCCCGGGGAAAGTTTGAAAGAAAACTGCAAAATGAAAAATTTATAATTTAAATGCAGTTAAAGGGAAAATTTAAAAGGGCTGGGACTGAGGATTAAAATGAATTTCTGCACTGGGAAAAAAAAATGAATTAAAAATTTTAAAAACCCGAAAGAGGGGTGAAAAAGATTTTCACCCGCACAGAGGAAAAAAAGGAAAAAAAGAAATGACCCGGGAAATGGGGGAAGATAAAAAATGAAAATAACCAACCCCAAAAAAGAATTTGAAGGAAAAAACGCAAAATGAAAAATGTTGAAAGGGGGAATTGGCCAAAAAGATGGGGTAGATAGAAATTTCAAAAGAAAAAAATTTAAAAGATGGCCAAAAAGGGTTTAAAGGAAAGAAAAAGATGGCCAAAAAGCAAAATGAGTATTGATAGAAAAACAAAAGCCCCTGAGAAAAGAAAAAGATGAAAACCCTTTCCCGAAAAATGACAGATGAAAAAAACTGCAAATGGGGATGATAAGGTTTGGCCAAAATGGCAAATGAGTTTTTTGATAGAAAAAACAAAAGCCCCCCGGGGGAATGATAGATGACCCCCGTACTGAGGAAAAGACAGATTGGGCCCCTTTCACGGGATGATAGATGACACCCGCATGAGGATGAAAAAATGAACCCCCTAAAACTGAAAAAAATTTAAAGAAAGGAAAAAACCCGCAAAGGAAAAAAATGAAAAAATGTCTGGGGTAAAAAAATAGATTTTAAAAAACTTTCACTGAGAAAGGGTAAATGTAAATTAACCCCCCAGGGAAAAAAAAAAGAAAAACAAATGAAAATAAGTAAAAATAAATTTACCAAAATACACGAAGAAAGGTAAAACACAATGCACTGAGGAGGTTTAAAAAATGGGTAATACTCTTGAGAAAAGGCCCAAAAAAGACAATTTCAGTTTAGGAAAGAAAAGGAGGAAAAATTTAAAATTGGAAAACTGAAAAGATGGCCAAATGGAAATGAGAAAAGATTTGAAAGGGAAAATGCAATGAAAAAAGAATAGATTTTTCACGCAAATAAGGAGGAAAAGAAAGACCCCTTGGGACTGAGGATTAATTTTTTTTTAAGGGGGGAAATTGGGAAAAAAAAGGAGAAATTTTATTTTCACCCGCCCCGAGGAAGTAAATGAAAAACTGCCAAAATGAAGATGGAAAAAATTAAAAAAGCACTGAGGATGAAAAGATGGAACCCCGCAAAATGAGGGTGATAGAAAGGAACCAAATGGGGAAAATGAGGAAAAGAAAAGCTGACAATGCCAAATGGGGGAGGAAAAGATGAAAAAAATGCCCCCTGGGAAAAGAAAAGCTTTTACCCCCTGCAAAGGGGGAAAAAAAATTTTTGAAAGGGCTGCACTGGGAAAAATTGAAAAAATGAACCCCGGCCAATGAGGGGTTTTTAGTTGGGCCCTTGCAAATTTAAAAATGAAAAAAAAAGTTTTTCACCCGCCTGGAAAAGGGAAATGAAAAAGCAAGCATGAAAAAAAATGAATTTAAAAGACTTTCATGGGGGATGAAGATAACACTGCACTAGGAAGTAGATGAACCCCGGGACTGGGAAAATGGAAAAGAAAAGAAAAAAACTTGGGGCCCCCCAAAGAAAAGAAAATGACAATGGGGCCCCCTTTAGGGGTGGGTAGACAACAACGCACGAGGAAAAGAAAAAATGGAAAAAATGCACTGAGGATTTTATTAAAAATTTACACCCGCAATGAAAAAAGGGTAGATGAAAAAACTTTCCCCTGGGGGGGAAAAAAGGGGATGAAAAAACGGCAAAATGGAAAGGATGGAAAAATATGACCCCCTTTCACTTTAGGAAAAAAAGGGGTGACATGCAAAATAAGGAAAAAAATTAAGATGGAAAAAATTGGGACTGGGGTTTAAGATGAAAAAAGGGGGGCAAAAATGGGGGATTTAAAAGAAGGAACTGTTCTGAGACTGAAAAAGAAAAAAAAACTGCCAAAAGGGGAGGAAAAAAGGAAAACTTTCACCCCCAAAATTTAAAAAAAAGGACTTAAAAAACTTGGGGGATTAGATGAACCCCCGGTGTACATTTAAAAAGAAAAAAGGTAAAAAAAAACAATGGGGTTGAAAAATTTTTTTAATTTACCCAAAAAAATTTTTAGCTTAACCAAAAACTTGGGAAAAAGTTTTTTGGTTTTTCCCCCCAAAGCGCCTTTAGGGGGTTTTAAATTTAAAAATTGAAAAAACAGAAAAAGACAGAAAAAAACAATGGGGGTTCCCCCCATTTTGTGACCCCCCGGCCCTTTTAAAAAGGGAAACCCGCCCCGCAGTCCCCCCTTCCCCCCTTCCCCGGCAAAAGAAAAACCAAAAAACTGCCCCCCCGTGGACCCCCGGTCCAAAAATTTTGTTCTCCCACCCCCGGGGGAGCCCTTTTTGAGGGCCTTAAAAAACCGTTCCCCCCCTCAAAGGGGTCAGGGGGGTTTCCAGTTAAATTGGGGGACCCCCGTGGGGCCCAACCCCCCCGTCCCCCTCCCCCTCCCCCGTGGCCAAGGGGGGAAATCCCCGCTGACCCCAAAAACAAAGGAAAAAAAGGTTGCCGTTGGGAGGGGGGTTTGGGTTTCCCCCCCCCCCCCGGGGCTTTGGAAAGGGTCCGGGATCTCCAGAAGTAACAGGGTCTCCATATACTGTCAGTTATCAGAGTCAGGCATCGGCTGTGGCCCCTGCACCTGCCATAGAGAGAATGCACAGTGATACGTGGAGCTTCCTGGAGCTTTACTCCACTTAAGGGTTAATATAACGTCAAGAAAAAGTAATGAATGAGTCACCTTAACCCTTCGGTCCCTGGAAGTCCATAAGCCGGACAAGGAACACACAGGTCCCTACAGTCCTGAGCTATCATAGGGGCCCGCGATATAGCCCACATTACAGGACCTGTGTCATATCCAGGGCTGCCACAAGTAATTTTAGGGGCCCCTACAGCCAAAGCATCTGGGACCCCCGACCCATTCCCAGTCCTATTTTGCACCCTTTCCTTTCAAATTTGATCAGGACCCCTAATAGCCCCCCGGTCACATCTATAAGGGAGACAGAAGCTGCAGCCACCCCATTGGCCCCAGCACAGAGGGGTAACCTGAAGCTCCGAGCCCTAGTGCAAAAAGTGAAATGGGCCCCCAGTTGCGATGCGCCGCTTACAATGCTGGTATCTCCCTATGTGGCCGGAGGGCTTTTGGGCCCCTCAAGCTGTAGGGCCCGCTACTGACTGCTACCTCTGCACCCCCTATAGCTACGCCCCCTGCCCCAGCACCTTAACCCTTTAATGTCAAAGCCACTTTTTGTCTTTTTCCACTTTGCCCTTCAAGAACCAGAACTTTTTTTGTTTTTTGGTCATCATCGCCCTACTGGGGCTTTTCTATGGGAAGGGTTAATTTGTTAATGGTACAATGTAATACAACATATAATGTATTAGGAAGATGAAAAATTCTTTGGGGAGAACAAACCCAATGTGTGGTTTTTAATTTTTTTCTGGGGGAGGGGGTTACAGAGTTCATCAAGCAAAATAAATGGCAAGTTGTCTGTATTCTGCAGGTCGGTACATTTCCGGCGACACCAGATTTGTGTTGTTTTTGTTACTTTTTGCTACTTTTTAAAAATAAACAAAAAACTGTCAAAAAAAAAAAAATCTTTGCCCGACCATTCTCTATTTCCTCCAGGAGGGCTGTGTCATGGCTAATTTTTTGCGGGACGAGGTCTAGTTTTCACTGCTGCTAATTTCTATTTTTTGTAACTTTTTTATAACATTATATTTTTTACTGGGAGACAAAATGACCACAAAAAAAACCCCACAATTATGTAATTTTTTCGTTTTTGTTTTTTTTTTTACAAAATTTTGGGTTACACTTTTATGGACACAGTGATATCAATTATTGTTATTTTTTTCCATATCATAAATTGGTAAGGATTTTTTTTTAGGATTTTGTTTCCATTTTTTAATAGTAATTTTTATTCCTTCTAGGGGACTTGAACATGCGATCACTTGATTGCTTGTCCTAAGTTCTGCCGTATATAGTCCTTTTATTGATCTCTTACTACACTCGGCCTGTAGTCTTTTTTATATGATAAACAGGTAAAGGTTTTTTTTTTTTTTGTTTTTTTAAAACCTTTTTTATAGTAATTTTTAGGGTCCTACTAAAAGGCATGAAGAAAAAGAATGAACAAAAAGAATGAACATTATTACTAAGTAATAAAGAGCTAAGGAGAGGTAAAGAAGGTTTTAAGGGCTAAATAACAATTGAATAAATAGAATATAAGATGAGTTTATATTAAAATGAACACATTCCACGTAAGAGGGGGGGCCAGCACTTTACCTTGTGATGATAGGGTGGGGGAAAATTTGAACAGGATATATAAGTAGTAAGGTAAAATGAAACCAATATTCCGAAACAAGGCCTAGCACTTTCCTGTGCAGGATAGGGGGGGGAATGAACAGGACAATGGAAGTTTGAGTGAAATGAACACATATTCCTGGACACAGGTGTCTAGACTTTCCTGTGCATGATAAGTGGGAATGAACAGGATATAAAAAAGTAGCTAAAGTGAAATGAACACATATTTCCAAAAACAGGTCCCCTAGCATTTTTCCTGTGATATAGTTGGGGAATGAACAAAATATGGGCGTTTAGAGTGAAAGAACAATTTTCCCAAAAACAGGTGCCTTGCACTTTCCTGGCTGTAGGTGGGGAATAAACAGACTTAGGGGAAAGTTTAAAATGAAAAAAAACATATTTACGGAAAAAAGGTCCCTTTCCCCTTTCCCTGGCATCATAAGTGGGGAAAAAAGGTATATAGGCAGATTAGAGTAAAATTGTATACCTTTTTCCATAGAAAATGTCTAAAAACTTACTGAAAAACTTCCGATTCCTTTACCCCCCACCTATCATGCACAGGAAAAGTGCTGGGGTTCCTCTTTAATGGAATATGTGTTCATTTCACTCAAACTCCCTTTTCCCTGTTCTTCCCACCTATTGCACAGGAAAAGTGCTGGCAGCTGGGTCCTAGGAAATTGTGTTCATTTCACCAAACTTCCTATGCCCTGTTCTTTCCCCCTATCATGCCAGTAAGTGCCAGATACCTTTTCATGGATTGTTTTAATTTCATCAAAAACTGCCTATATATCATGTTCATCCCCCACCTATCATGCACAGGTAAAGTTTGGGCGCTGTTTCTCTGATATAAATTGTTCATTCCCATAACTCATCTTAATTTATTTTTTTCAATCAATCTTTTATTTACCCCCAAAAACCCTTCTTCTTCCCCTTAGGTCTTTTATTAGTAATATGTTTATTTTTTTTGTTCATGCCTTTTAGTATGTCCCGAATTTTTAGACTCCTAGAGGATTTGAACATGTGATCACTTGTTCTATATGCTTATGTATGGCGTATATACTTATTTCATTGATCTCCTATTGCACCCGGCCTTAAACATGTGATGATTGTTTTGTT
This sequence comes from Phyllomedusa bahiana, assembly GCA_025379985.1. NCBI lineage: Eukaryota > Metazoa > Chordata > Amphibia > Anura > Hylidae > Phyllomedusa > Phyllomedusa bahiana. Next base: position 37,284 of record JAODAL010017646.1, read on the forward strand.
TTTTATACAGCTGCATGATGCCCGCAGTATAAAATGTGTACAAAAGGACAGCTTTAGCCTTATATCCAAATATTAACATCCAACAGCCCGCCCGTGAGAGAGGGGCCCACCTTTCACCTTCAGACTTTTGCAGTATGTAGTGAGTACATTCATCTCCTATGACACCCGGCCTTGGTTAGAAGGAAGTAATGGGCAAAAACAAGGCAGTTGAGGTTTTCATTAGGCCCTTTGGGGCGCTATGGCAATCTCGTCGCAGTGGGGCCGATAGGCCGTCAGAAGGGGGAGCAAGTGTCGGCTGCATCTATCAGCGAGGGGAGCCACCTCATACTCTTTTACCCGTTTGGCCCTATGGTATCCCCGGGGGGCGAGGGTTATGGGATCTCCAGTATTTTAAATAGCACATAGCAGTTGTGTGACCCCTATAGGTGTCCTTAACTGTCACCCCTTTTTAGATTGAATGGAAATGTATGACTATGCTGGGCGATTAAAAGCAGGGCAGCCATGTTAGTTATCACCCAGCTTTCCCAGGAGCAGATAGACCTGAGAAGCAGCCAAACAGATGTCGGTGTCGGTATTTGATGAAGGTGTAAATGATAAATGTCTTGGAAGGAGTTAAAAGGATTTGACAGCGCAGGTGAGTAGGACACGGATGCCCGATGTGGCGGCGCACACACCAAACCCTGCGCTGTTTGCCTACTTGGGTGTGGGATGTGAGCAAATACAAGATTGTCAGCTCCAGGACCTGGCAGGAAACCATCAGCAAGCAGGTGCGGTGGAGCCCGTCACCAGGATGACAGTGGAGGGAGCACTCAGGATCCACCGGGACCTAATACTACTCACAGCTGAGGGTTTGTTGCATTGTCTTAATGTAGACAATCCTCTGTGAGCTCAGCAGGAGCCCAGATCTCCTCTGTCCCAAGAGTCTGTTCAAGTGCAGTTGGGCGGCCCGGGGGGTTCATAGAAGGGGGGTTTCTTTTGGATACAATTGTAACAAACATCAGCTGTGAAAAGTTTGAGGTCGGGAATATATTTGGTAACAAGAATATTCCCTTTTTTCTGGGGTGCAAGCCGGAACCGGGGAGGGAAAGGGAAACAAAAGGTTCATAAGGAAGATTTCATTCTAGGACTACAGGTGCCCAAAGCTCAAGGGTACGCAGGGGGGGGCGACAAGGTGAATTTCAAAGGGGTCAAAGGTGTATAGCAGGGGGCCAAAACAGGGGGATGCAGGGGGACACAAGGGGATTGCGGGGGGCACAAGGGGTAAGCAGGGGGTCACAAGGTGTATGGCAGGGGGGCACACGGTAATAGCAGGGGGGGCACACAGGGGAATACAGGGGCAACCGGGGCATAGCAGGGGACACACAGGGGATAGCAGGGGGGGCACAACAGGTGTATGCAGGAGGCACACATGGTGTATGGGGGGCGCACACAGGGGTATAGCAGGGGGTACACACAGGTGAATAGCAGGGGGGTACACTCAGGTGAATAGCAGGGGGATACACACAGGTGTATAGCAGAGGGGTAAACCCCAAGGGGGAATTGCAGGGGGGGGGCCAAAAAGGTGAAAGCCCGAGGGGTGCACACCCGGGGTATAGCGGGGGCGCACACAGGTGAATAGCAGGGGGATACACACAGGGAAAAAGCCCGGGGGGCACAAACCCCCCGGTGAATAGCAGAGGGGTAAACACGGTGTTTTAGCAGGGGGGGACACACAGGTGTTTGGGAAAGGGGGCACACCCCGGTGTACGCGGAGGGCGCCAAAAGGTGTATAGCAGGTGGGCGCACACAGGTGGGGTAGCTGGGGGGCGCCACAGGTGGTGCAGGAGGGCGCCAAGGTGTTAGCAGGAGGGCGCACAAAAGGGTATAGAAGGGGGGGCGGCACACAGGTGTTTAGCAGGGGGGTGCCCCAGGGGTTTAGCAGGAGGATAACAGGTGGGTTTAGGGTGGGGGCCCCACTTTGGTGTTATAGGGGGGGGGGCATACAAGGTGGAAAAAAAAACAGGGGGGGGGCAACGGTGTTTTAGAGGGGGTTAAAGGGGCAGGGGTACAGCAGGGGGGTACACAAGGGGGATTTCAGGGGGCAACACAGGGGTTTATCGGGGGCAAAACAGGTCTAGCAGGCGGCAAAAACAAAGGGCATTGCAGGGGGCACACACAGGTTTTTATAGCGGGGGCCCCACGGTGTATTGAGGAGGGCGCACCGGTTTAAAAGCAGGAGGGCGCACACAGGTTTATAGCAGGAGGGCGCCCCACAGGGAATAGGGAGGGGGCGCACCCGGGGGGTAAAAGCAAGGGGGGACAAACGGTGAATAACAGGGGGGCGCCCCCACAGGTGGGATAGCAGGGGGCACACACAGGGGTATAGCAGGGGGGGGGCCCCACAGGTGAAAAGCGAGGGGTTTCACACAGGTGTATGGCAGGGGGCGCACACAGGTGAATAGCAGAGGGGTACACACAGGTGTATGGCAGGGGGCGCCCCAAAAGGTGGTAAGCAGAGGGGTAAAACGGTGTATAGAGAGGGGGACACACAGGTTTTAAAGGCAGGGGGCGCACACAGGTGAATAGCAGGGGGCGCACACACAGGTGAATAGCAGGGGGGGGACAAGGTGGAAAAAGCCAAGGGGGGGGCCCCACAGGTGAATAGCAGGGGGGAAAGCGCCCCAAAAGGTGAATAGGGGGATACACCAAAAAGGGGTATAGCAGGGGGTAAAACCCCAAAGGGGAATAGAGGGGGCGCACACAGGTGAATAGCAGAGGGGTACACACAGGTGAATAGCAGGGGGGCGCACACAGGTGAATAGCAGAGGGGGGGACAAAAGGTGTTTTAGCCCGGGGGGACACACAGGTGAAAAGCAGAGGGGTTAAAAACAGGTGTTTTGAGGGGGGCACACAGGTGAAAAGAAGGGGGAAAAAACAGGTGTTTTGGGAGGGGGCCCCACAGGTTAATGGGGGGGGGGCACAACAGGGGAATAGAAAGGGGGTACAAACAGGTGAATTAAAAGGGGGCGCACACGGTGAATAGCGGGGGGTACAAACAGGTGTTTTAAACAGAGGGGTTTCACACAGGTGGAATAGCAGGGGGGCGCCCCCACAGGGGTTTTTAGCAGGGGGGTAACACAGGTGAATTGCAGGGGGGACACAGGGGGGAATAGCAGGGGGGCACACCAAGGGGTATAGCAGGGGGCACACACAGGTGTATAGAAGGGGGCACACACAGGTGTACAGGGAGGAGGGGCACAAAGGGTATAGAAAGGGGGGCGCACACAGGTGGGGTTTGCAGGAGGGGGCACACGGTGGATAGCAGGGGGGGGCGCACACGGTGGAAAAGCAGGAGGGCGCACACCCGGTGTATAGCAGGGGGGGCCCCCACAAGGGGGGATAGGGTGGAGGGGGGCACACCCGGTGTATAGCCGGGGGGCGCACAAAGGTTTTTATAGCAGGAAAGGGGGCACAGGTTTATGCAGGGGGCGAACAGGTGGACAGGTGTTTTTCAGGGGGGCGACCAGGTTTTTTTTAGCAGGGGGGCGCACCCCAGGGGGATTGCAGGGGGGCGCACACAGGGGTATAGCAGGGGGGCGCACACAGGGGTATAGCAGGGGGGTACCACGGGGGTTTGCAGGGGGGCACACACAGGGGTTTTTAAACAGGGGGGCCACACAGGGGGTTTTTTCAGGGGGCACACACCCGTTTTTTGCCGAGGGCGCACACAGGTGAATAGCAGAGGGGTACACACAGGTGTATAGCAGGAGGGCGCACACAGGTGTATAGGAGGAGGGAGAACACAGGTGTATAGGAGGAGGGCGCACACAGGTGTATAGCAGGAGGGCGGGGCCCCAAAGGGGTTAGCAGGGGGGTTTCACCCAGGGGTATAGCAGGGGGGACACACGGGGTATAGGGAGGGGGCCCACACAGGTGTTTTTGCAGGGGGGGACACAAGGGGTTAGCGGGGGGGCGCACACAGGGGAATAGCAGAGGGGTACAAACAGGGGGTTTGCGGAGGGCGCCCCACAGGGGTTAGCAGGGGAAAACCCCCACAGGTGTATAGCCCGGGGGCACAAACAAAGGGGCCTAGGGAGGGGGCACACACAGGTGGGTATAGCAGGGGGCACACCCCGGTGTATAGCAGGGGGGGCCCCCCAAAACAGGTGTATAGCAGGGGGGCGCACACAGGTGTATAGCAGGGGGCGCACACAGGTGTATAGCAGGAGGGCACACACAGGTGTATAGCAGAGGGTACACACAGGGGTATAGCAGGGGGGTCAAAAGGGGTATAGCAGGAGGGCAAACAGGTGTTTTAGTAGGAGGGCACACACAGGTGTTTGGCAAAGGGGGACACACAGGGGTATGAGGGGGCGCCCACATGGGTTTTAGCAGGGGGGCACACAAGGGGTTTTTTGCAGGGGGGGACACAAGGTGTTTGAAAGGGGGCCCCAAACGATGTATGCAGGGGGGGCGCACACGGTGGAATTTGCAGAGGGGTACCAAGGTGTATAGCAGGAGGGCGCACACAGGTGTATAGCAGGAGGGCGCACACAGGTGTATAGCAGGAGGGCGCACACAGGTGTATAGCAGGAGGGCGCACACAGGTGTATAGCAGGAGGGCGCACACAGGTGTATAGCAGGAGGGCGCACACAGGTGTATAGCAGGGGGCACAAACAGGTGTATAGCAGGAGGGCGCACACAGGTGTATAGCAGGAGGGCGCACACAGGGGTATAGCAGGAGGGCGCACACAGGTGTATAGCAGGGGGGTGCACACAGGTGTATAGCGTGGGGCACAACAGGTGTTAGCAAGGGACAGTGTATGCGGGGGCGCACCATGATTATAGCAGGGGGGCGCCCACAGGGTATAGCAGGGGGCGCACACAAGGATAGCAGGGGGGCAGGGGGGGGGGCGCACACAGGTGAATAGCAGAGGGGTACACACAGGTGTATAGCAGGGGGCGCACACAGGTGAATAGCAGAGGGGTACACACAGGTGTATGGCAGGGGGCGCACACAGGTGAATAGCAGAGGGGTACACACAGGTGAAAAGCAGGGGGGTACACACAGGGGTATAGCAGGGGGGCGCACACAGGGGTATAGCAGGGGGGGCACACACAGGGGTATAGCAGGGGGGTACACACAGGGGTATAGCAGGGGGGCACACACAGGGGTATAGCAGGGGGGCACACCGGGATACGGGGCACAAAGTGAAGCAGAGGGGTAACAAGGTGATGCGGAGGGGCACACAGGTGTATAAACAGGAGGGCAAACCATGTATAGAGGGGGCGAACAGGTGTATTGCAGGGGGGGCGCAACAGGTGAATAGCAGGGGGGCACACAGGTATAGCAGGGGGCACAAAGGTATAGCAGGGGAACCCGGTGTTTTAGCAGGGGGCCACACAGGTGTATAGCAGGGGCGCACCAGGTGTATTTTTGCAGAGGGGGCACACAGGTGCTTTAAGGGGCACCACAGGTGTATAGCGGGGGGGAACACAGGTGTATGCAGGGGGGGCCACCGGTGATAGCGGGGGCCACACAGGATACACACAGGTGTATAGCAGGAGGGCGCACACAGGTGTATAGCAGGGGGGTACACACAGGGGTATAGCAGGGGGCACACACAGGTGTATAGCAGGGGGCACACACAGGTGTATAGCAGGGGGCACACACAGGTGTATAGCAGGAGGGCGCACACAGGTGTATAGCAGGAGGGCGCACACAGGTGTATAGCAGGAGGCACATCACTAGGTACACCAAAGGTGTATAGCAGGGGGCGCACACAGGTGTATAGCAGGGGGCGCACACAGGTGAATAGCAGAGGGGTACACACAGGTGTATAGCAGGGGGGCGCACACAGGTGTATAGCAGGAGGGCGCACACAGGTGTATAGCAGGAGGGCGCACACAGGTGTATAGCAGGAGGGCTCACACAGGTACACACAGGTGTATAGCAGGGGGCACACACAGGTGTATAGCAGGGGGCACACACAGGTGTATAGCAGGGGGGTACACACAGGTGTATAGCAGGGGGGCACACACAGGTGTATAGCAGGGGGCACACACAGGTGTATAGCAGGGGGGCACACACAGGGGTAGAGAATGGGGGTACACACAGGGGTATAGAATGGGGGCACACACAGGTGTATAGCAGGGGGCACACACAGGTGTATAGCAAGAGGGCACCCACAGGTGTATAGCAGGGGGACGCACACAGGTGTATAGCAGGGGGCGCACACAGGGTTATAGCAGGGGGGCGCACACAGGTGAATAGCAGAGGGGTACACACAGGTGTATAGCAGGGGGACACACACAGGTGCTAATAGCAGGGGGGCACACACAGGTGTATAGCAGGGGGGCACACACAGGTGTATAGCAGGCACCGCACACTGGTACACACTGGTGTAGGGATAGTGGCACACACAGGTGTATAACAGAGGGGTGCACACAGGTGTATAGCATGGAGGCACACACAGATACACACAGGTGCCTAGCAGGGGGGCACACATAGATGTATAGCGGGCACCGCACACTGGTGTATAGACAGTGGCACATACAGGTACACTCAGCTGTATAACGGGCGGCACACACAGGACACTCACCTGTAGACTGCCCTCCTCGATGTCCCGGATCCTTCATCCTGTTATTGCTCCTTCATGGCCCCTGTTTACCTGGAGGAGGAGGGACAAGATGCTTTTGCCATGACCTCACATGCTGCTACAGGAGGGACATCCGTGACATCCTGCCCATCAGCTGATTGACCACTGCACTTACACAGGGGACCCAAATAAATCCTGCAGGTCCTGGCGAGGGGGCGTCCAATCATTCTATAGACACTAGTGACCTAGAGTGTGACAGGACTGGGTGTGTAGGTTATCCTGCAGGGTCACCATAGAATTAAAGTTCTCCTATAGGATTATTAGAGAGTCTAGGCTATCCCGCAGGGTCATGTTAGAGTCGAGGCTATCCTGCAGACTTATCAGAGCCGAGGCTATCCTGCAGACTTATCAGAGCCTAGGCTATCCTGCAGACTTATCAGAGTCCAGGCTATCCTGCAGACTTATCAGAGTCCAGGCTATCCTGCAGACTTATCAGAGTCCAGGCTATCCTGCAGACTTATCCGAGTCCAGGCTATCCCGCAGCGTTATCCGAGTCCAGGCTATCCCGCAGCGTTATCCGAGTCCAGGCTATCCTGCAGACTTATCAGAGTCCAGGCTATCCTGCAGACTTATCAGAGTCCAGGCTATCCTGCAGACTTATCAGAGTCCAGGCTATCCTGCAGACTTATCAGAGTCCAGGCTATCCTGCAGCGTTATCAGAGTCCAGGCTATCCTACAGACTTATCGAGTCCAGGCTATCCTGCAGCGTTATCAGAGTCCAGGCTATCCTGCAGCGTTATCAGAGTCCAGGCTATCCTGCAGCGTTTCATAGTTTCATAGTTTGTAAGGCTAAAAAAAGACAAGTCGTCCATCTAGTTCAGCCTGTTGTGCAAAGGGTGTTGATCCAGAGGAAGGCAAAACCCCCAAATGCGTTAGAAGCCATTTGTCCTCATTTTTGGCAAAAATTCCTTCCTGACCCCAAATCTGGCAATCGGAAAAATCCTGGATCAATGACCCCTCTCCAGAATCCTAGTCACATAACGTTTTAAATCCGCTTCGAAAGCATCGAAACTTTTGATGATATTGAATTCACCATGACCAGTCCCTCTGGCAGGAATCCATAGTCTCACTGCTCTTACAGTAAAGAATCCCTTTCTATGTTTATGTAGAAACTTTCGTTCAGGCTATCCTGCAGCATTATCAGAGTCCAGGCTATCCTGCAGCGTTATCAGAGTCCAGGCTATCCTGCAGCGTTATCAGAGTCCGGTTTTCCTGCAGCGTTATCAGGTTTCCCGGCTATCCTGCAGCGTTATCAGAGTCCAGGCTATCCTGCAGCGTTATCAGAGTCCAGGCTATCCTGCAGCGTTATCAGAGTCCAGGCTATCCTGCAGCGTTATCAGAGTCCAGGCTATCCTGCAGAGTTATCCGAGTCCAGGCTAAACCTGCAGCGTTAATCAGAGGGCCATGCTATCCGCAGAGTTATCCCATCAGGCTATCCTGCAGGGTCACTGTAGAGTTAAGACTATTTGATAGGTTCAACGTGGAATTAGGGGCTATCCCACCAGATCTCTAAAAAAGTGGAAGGGCTATTGGTAACCCGGCCGAGGGGATTTTCTCTCCCCCCACAGGTACCGGGGGGGCGTGGGCTTTCCCCACAGATCCCTGGGGGGGTGTGGGCCCCTCCCCCCCAGAGTCCCGGGGGGGCGTGGGCTTCCCCCACAGAGTCCCCCGGGGGGGCGTGGGCTTTTCCCCCCACAGGTACCCGGGGGGGCGTGGGCTCTCCCCACAGAGTCCGGGGGGCGTGGGCCTCCCCACAGAGTCCCCGGGGGGGCGTGGGCTCTCCCCAAGAGTCCCGGGGGGGCGTGGGTCTCCCCCCCCAGAGTCCCCGGGGGGGCGTGGGCTCTCCCCCACAGAGTCCCGGGGGGGCGTGGGCTCCCCCCCCACAGAGTCCCCGGGGGGGTGGGCTCTCCCCCCACAGAGTCCCCGGGGGGGGCGTGGGCTCTCCCCCCACAGAGTCCCGGGGGGGGTGGGCTCTCCCCCCACAGAGTCCCCGGGGGGGCGTGGGCTCTCCCCCCACAGAGTCCCCGGGGGGGCGTGGGCTCTCCCCCCACAGAGTCCCCGGGGGGGGCGTGGGCTCTCCCCCCACAGAGTCCCCGGGGGGGGGCGTGGGCTCTCCCCCCACAGAGTCCCCGGGGGGGGGCGTGGGCTCTCCCCCCACAGAGTCCCCGGGGGGGGGGGCGTGGGCTCTCCCCCACAGAGTCCACCGGGGGGGGGCATGGGCTCTCCCCCCAAAGAGTCCCGGGGGGGGGGCGTGGGCCTCCCCCACAGAGTCCCCGGGGGGGGGGCGTGGGCTCTCCCCCCACAGAGTCCCCGGGGGGGGGGCGTGGGCTCTCCCCCCACAGAGTCCCGGGGGGGGGCGTAGGCTCTCCCCCACAGAGTCCCGGGGGGGGGGCGTGGGCCCTCCCCCCATAGAGTCCCCGGGGGGGGCGTGGGCCCTCCCCCCACAGAGTCCCCAGGGAGTGCTGACACAGCTGAGGAGTGTCCAGGTTGAACAAGCTTAAATCTGCTGCAGTAGTGCGCCATCACCACTAGATGGAGCCATACAGCCAGAAAGTGACCACTGTCCCTATCTTTCGCTGTCTTTTCTACTGTTGAATTTCTAGACTTCCGGCAGGTTCTATTAGACTTCAGCTGAAATCCGAAAACCGACCGCGGTGCGGCGATGTCAGTATACCTTAGGATTTCCATTGACGCTTAGGTCGTGTAGACAGAGCCTTAGGCTTTGCTTTAAGACCTTGGTTTGCTTTGAGAATTTGTTACAATGTATCAGTGCAGATCATCTTTCTTTGAACACAGCACAGAACCGTCCCACCTGCCAAGATACATTGTAGCAAACCCTCAGCTGCGATTTTCAGCCATTAAATGTAAACAATGTTCCTGACAGCAAGCAGAGATCTTGAAACTAATGAAAAACTGAACCACACAGTCTACTAGATACATAGGATAATTAAGATTTATTGACACAAAACCAAACACTGAACACTGGAGTTTACAGTGAAGGAAATAAGTATTTGACCCCTTGCTGATTGTGTAAGTTTCCCACTAACAAAGAGATGAACAGTCTATAATTTTAACATTGAGAGATAGAAAATCCAAAATAAAATCCAGAAAATCACATTGTATAAATTATATAAATGTATTTGTATTTTGCTGTGAGAAATAAGTATTTGATCCTCTGGCAAACAAGACTTAATACTTGGTGGTAAAACCCTTGTTGGCAAGCACAGCAGTCAGAGGTTTTTTGTAGTTGATGATGAGGTTTGCACACGTCAGGAGGAATTTTGCTCCACTCCTCTTTGCAGATCATTTCAAAATCATTGAGATTGTGAGGTTGTTGCTTGGCAAGTTGGAGCTTCACCTCCCTCCATAAGTTTTCTATGTTATTAAGGTCTGGAGACTGGCTAGGCCACTCCATGACCTTAATGTGCTTGTTTTTGAGCCTCTCCTTTGTTACCTTGGCTGTATGTTTTGGGTCATTGTCTTGCTGGAAGACCCAGCCACAACCCATTTTAATGTTCTGATGGAGGGAAGGAGGTTGTCACTTAGGGATTTACGGGTCCATAGCTCCATCCATTCTCCCATTGATGCGGTGCCCTTAGCAGAGAAACACCCCCAAAACATCATGTCTCCCCCTCCATGCTTGACAGTGGGAACGGTGTCTCTGGATTATAGGCAACATTTCTCTTCCTCCAAACACGGCGAGTTTAGTTAATGCCAAAGAATTAGTTTTGGTCTCATTCTGACCACGCACCTTCTCCCAATCACTCCAGAATGTATCCAGGTGTTCATTGGCAAATTCAGGGGGTTGCACATGCGCCTTCTTCAGGTGGGTCTGCACATGCGCCTTCTTCAGGTGGGTCTGCACATGCGCCTTCTTCAGGTGGGTCTGCACATGCGCCTTCTTCAGGTGGGTCTGCACATGTGCTTTCTTGAGTAAGGGAAATAGAAAGGATGCCACACACCTTCTAGTGGTTTCCTTAAGATTTGGGGGGGGGGGGCGGTGGCTTATGGTAGGATTAGGGAAGGGGAGATGTATCATTCACTGGTGCATTACTACCATTTATCTGACAAGACCGATGAAGGCTGTAAGGCGAAAATATTTTCTAAAAAGTCTGGACTGCCTGCACTACTCTCATGTTTGATGTCATGGTTTATGCATTCATTGTCTAAATAAATGTAGCTTTTTCTGCAATGAAATCTGAAGAGAGCTGAGGTAATTCTCTGAAACATTCTTGAGCAGGGGGACCTTGCTGGCACTGCAGGATCTTAAACCCTTATTGTGTAATGTGTTACCAATGGTTTTCTTGGTGAATGTGGTCCCAGCTGCTTTGAGATCATTATATTTTTTGATCTTCATTAAATAAAGAAACCAATGTGGGGTTCCCACCTATCTTCGTAACTGGTCCAGATAAAAACAAGCAGCTTAAGGCTGATACATTCAGGGAAGGTCCATGGATATTGGGCCTTCCCACTCTAAATAATATCAGCCACAGCTGCCTCAAAATTCAACATCACATTAGAGGGTCCTCATTCTTATGGTAACTTGGCTCTTCCTACTACTGGTACATGGGGTAATTGAGTAATAGTGAGAGGGGGTTAGTTTCAGCTTTGTGGAGATAACATTGACTGCTGGTTGTCACCAAGCCCGAGCGATAGAGAATTTTTAAGCATCTATAAAATCAGCAGTTATTTACAATGGTAAAATTGAAGAAAATAAATAAATGGGAAAAACACAATGAAAACACAGAAATTTGTTTGATTTCAATAAACTCTCCCCAACACCAGCTCTCATAAACCATTCTATTACAAAAATTTGAACCAACGCTGATCCACGTGTCCAACAACTCCGACATAGTCCATAAGAGAAACCGGCAAACATTTAGGAACATTATATTCACATTAAACAGGCTGGAGAGCATATCCAGTGTCCAGGAAAGCTGAGTGACACCCCTAAAATGTAGCTTTGAAGGATGACTCATTTTACACTTTTATTTTACACTTAGTAATGTAAAGCAGACTCCTGTATACTCCTGTGTACTAATGCACTGCACTCCTGTATACTCATATATACTAATACACTACACTCTTGTATACTCCTGTTGCTATTTTATTTTCACTCCTGTATACTTTGTATGTAACACATTTCACTCCTGTTTTACTCCTGTATGTAATTTCATTACATCCTGTTTCTCTCACATATGCTAATACATTACACTCCTGTATACTCCTGTATGCTAATACATTACACTCCTGTACTCTCACATATGCTAACACATTACCCCTCCCGTATGCTCCCGTTTGCTAATAATTACACTCTGTTTTGCTAATACATTACACTCCTGTATACTCCTGTATGCTAATACACTACACTCCTGTATACTCCTGTGTACTAATACACTACACTCCTGTATACTCATATATACTAATACACTACACTCCTGTATACTCCTGTATGCTAATACACTACACTCCTGTATACTCCTGTGTACTAATATACTACACTCCTGTATACTCCTGTGCACTAATACACTATACTCCTGTATACTCTTGTATGCTAATATATTACACTCCTGTATGCTAATATATTACACTCCTGTATGCTCATACATTACACTCCTGTATACTCCTGTATGCTAATAGATTACACTCCTGTAGACTCTTGCATGCTCATACATTAAACTCCAGTCGACTCCTGTAGTCTAATACTTTAAACTCCTGTATACTCCTGTATGCTAACACATTACACTCCTGTATACTCCTGTATGCTAATACATTACACTCCTGTACACTCCTGTATGCTAATACATTACACTCCTGTTACATCCTGTATGCTAAAAACATTACACTCCTGTATTGCTAATACATTAACCCCTGTAAAACTCCTGTATGCTAATACATTACACTCCTGTACACCCCGGGTATGCTAATACATTACACTCCTGTATGCTAATACATTACACTAATGTACAATCCTGTATGATAATACATTACACTCCTGTATGCAAATTTACATTACACTCCTGTATACTAATACATTACACTCCTTATACTCGGTATGCTAATACATTACACTCCTGTACATCCTGTATGCAAATTTACATTCACTCTGTATACTCCTGTATGCTAATACATTACACTCCTGTACACTCCTGTATGCTAATACATTACACTCCTGTATGCTAATACATTACACTCCTGTATACTCCTGTATGCTAATACATTACACTCCTGTATACTCCTGTATGCTAATACATTAGACTCCTGTATACCCCGGTCTGCTAATACATTAAACTCCTGTTTACTCCTGTATGCTATAATACACTCTGTATACTCCTGGATGTAATACATTACACTCCTGTATACTCTTGTATGTTTAATACATTACATTTCCTGTATACTAATACTTTTAAAACTCTTGTATTACTCCGGTATGCTAAACATTACACTCCTTTTATACTCCTGTATGCTAATTTCATTACACCCCTGTTTTACTAATACATTACACTCTTGTATACTCCGGTATGCTAATACATTACACTCCTGTACACTCCTGTATGCTAATACATTACACTCCTGTATGCTAATACATTATACTTCTGTATACTCCTGTTTGCTAATACACTACACTCCTGTATACTCCTATATACTAATACATTACACTCCTGTATGCTCCTGTATGCTAATACATTACACTCCTGTATGAACAAGCTTAAATCTGCTGCAGTAGTGCGCCATCACCACTAGATGGAGCCATACAGCCAGAAAGTGACCACTGTCCCTATCTTTCGCTGTCTTTTCTACTGTTGAATTTCTAGACTTCCGGCAGGTTCTATTAGACTTCAGCTGAAATCCGAAAACCGACCGCGGTGCGGCGATGTCAGTATACCTTAGGATTTCCATTGACGCTTAGGGTCGTGTAGACAGAGCCTTTTGGCTTTGCTTTAAGACCTTGGTTTGCTTTTGGAATTTGTTACAATGTATCAGTGCAGATCATCTTTCTTTGAAAAACAGCAGAACCCTCCCACCTGCCAGATACATTGTAGCAAACCCTCAGCTGCGTTTTTTAGCCATTAAATGTAAACAATGTTCTGACAGCAAGCAAAAGATCTTTTAAACTAATGAAAAACTGAACCACCAGTTACTAGATACATAGGATAATTAAGATTTTATTGACACAAAAACCAAACACTGAAAAACTGGAGTTTACAGTGAAGGGGAAAAAAAGTATTTGACCCCTTGCTGGTTGTGTAAGTTTCCCACTGACAAAGACATGAACAGTCTATGATTTTAACATTTGAGGGGATAGAAAATCCAAAATAAAATCCCGAAATCACATTGTATAAATTATATAATGTATTTGTATTTTGCTGTGAGAAATAAGTATTTGATCCCTCTGGCAAACAAGACTTAATACTTGGTGGTAAAACCTTGTTGGCAAGCACGCAGTCAGAGGTTTTTGTAGTTGATGATGAGGTTTGCACACGTCAGGAGGAATTTTGCTCCACTCCTCTTTGCAGATCATTTCAAAATCATTGAGATTGTGAGGTTGTTGCTTGGCAAGTTGGAGCTTCACCTCCCTCCATAAGTTTTCTATGTTATTAAGGTCTGGAGACTGGCTAGGCCACTCCATGACCTTAATGTGCTTCTTTTTGAGCCTCTCCTTTGTTACCTTGGCTGTATGTTTTGGGTCATTGTCTTGCTGGAAGACCCAGCTACAACCCATTTTTAATGTCCTGGCGGAGGGAAGGAGGTTGTCACTTAGGATTTTACGGTCCATAGCTCCATCCATTCTCCCATTGATGCGGTGCCCTTAGCAGAGAAACACCCCCAAAACATCATGTCTCCCCCTCCATGCTTGACAGTGGGAACGGTGTCTCTGGATTATAGGCAACATTTCTCTTCCTCCAAACACGGCGAGTTTAGTTAATGCCAAAGAACTTAGTTTTGGTCTCATCCGACCACAGCACCTTCTCCCAATCACTACCAGAATCATCTAGGTGTTCATTGGCAAACTTCAGGCGGGTCTGCACGTGCGCCTTCTTCAGATGGGCCTGCACATGCGCCTTCTTCAGGCGGGCCCGCACATGCGCCTTCTTCAGGAGGGTCTGCACATGCGCCTTCTTCAGGTGGGTCTGCACATGTGCTTTCTTGAGCAAGGGAAATAGAAAGGATGCCACACACCTTCTAGTGGTTTCCTTAAGATTTGGGGGGGGGGGGGCGGTGGCTTATGGTAGGATTAGGGAAGGGGAGATGTATCATTCACTGAGTGCATTACTACCATTTACCTGACAAGACCGATGAAGGCTGTAAGGCCGAAAATATTTTCTAAAAAGTCTGGACTGCCTGCACTACTCTCATGTTTGATGTCATGGTTATCGCATTCATTGTCTAAATAAATGTAGCTCTTTCTGCAATGAAATCTGAAGAGAGCTGAGGTAATTCTTCTGAACATTCTTGAGCAGGGGGACCTTGCTGGCACTGCAGGATCTTAAACCCTTAATGTGTAATATGTTACCAATGGTTTTCTTGGTGAATGTGGTCCCAGCTGCTTTGAGATCATTATATTTTTTGATCTTCATTAAATAAAGAAACCAATGTGGGGTTCCCACCTATCTTCGTAACTGGTCCAGATAAAAACAAGCAGCTTAAGGCTGATACATTCAGGGAAGGTCCATGGATATTGGGCCCTTCCCACTCTAAAAATATCAGCCCACAGCTGCCTCAAAATTCAACCATCACATTAGAGGGTCCTCATTCTTATGGTAACTTGGCTCTTCCTACTACTGGTACATTGGGTACTGGAGTAATAGTGAGAGGGGGTTAGTGTCAGCCTTGGGGTGATAAAAGTCACTGCTGGTTGACACCAAGCCCGAGCGATAGAGAATATAGAAGCATCTATCAAATCCGCAGTTATGAACAATGGTAAAATGGAAGAAAATAAATAAATGGGAAAAACACAATGACTCTAAACACAGAAATTTGTTTGATTTCAATAAACTCTCCCCAACACCAGCTCTCATAAACCATTCTATTACAAAAATAGAACCAACGCTGATCCAACGTAGTCCAACAACTCCGACATAGTCCATAAGAGAAACCGGCAAACATTTAGGAACATTATATTCACATTACACAGGCTGGAGAGCATATCCAGTGTCCAGGTAAGCTGAGTGACACCCCTAAAATGTAGCTTTGAAGGATGACTCATTTTACACTTTTGTTTTACACTTAGTAATGTAAAGCAGACTCCTGTATACTCCTGTGTACTAATGCACTGCACTCCTGTATACTCATATATACTAATACACTATACTCCTGTATACTCCTGTATGCTAATATATTACACTCCTGTATACTCTTGTATGCTAACACATTACACTCCTGTATACTCCTGTATGCTAATACATTACACTCCTGTACTCTCACATATGCTAATACATTACACTCCTGTATACTCCTGTATGCTAATACATTACACTCCTGTACTACTATGCTTACAACATTACACTCCTGTATGCTCCTGTTTGCTAATACATTACACTCCTGTTTGCTAATTACATTCACTCCTTTATACTCCGTATGTAATACACTACACTTCTGTATACTCCGTGTACAAATACACTAAAATCCTGTATACTCATATATTCTATTACACTACGCTCCTGTATACTCCTGTATGCTAACACACTACCATTTCCTGTATACTCCTGTGTCCCTAATATACTACACCCCTGTATACTCCCTGTGCACTAATACACTATACTCCTGATACTCTTGTATGCTAATATATTACACTCCTGTATGCTAATATTTTTACACTCTGTATGTTAATACATACACTCCGGTTTTACTCCTGTATGCTAATATTTACATCCTTGTAGACTCTTGCATGCTAATTTACATTTTCTCATTTATACTCCTGTTTGCTAATACATTACAACTCCTGTATACCCCTGTATGCTAACACACTTAAAAATCCTGTATACTACTGTATGCTAATACATTACCTCTGTATACTCCTGTATGCGAATACATTACACTACTGTATACTCCTGTATGCGAATACATTACACTCCTGTATGCTAATACATTACATTCCTGTATACACTTGTAGGCTAATACATTACACTCCTTTTACATTTCCTGTATGCTAATACATTACACTCCTGTATGCTAATACATTACACTCCTGTATACTCCTGTATGCTAATACATTACACTCCTGTATGCTATTACATTACACTCCTGTATACTTATACATTACACTCCTGTATACTCCGGTATGCTAATTCATTACACTTCCTGTACACTCCTGTTTTGCTTAATACATTACACTCCTGTTTACTCCTTTATGCTAATACATTACACTCTGTACACTCCTGTATGCTAATTCATTACACTCCTGTATGCTAATACATTACACTCCTGTATACACCTGAAATGCTATACATTAGACTCCTGTATACTCTGTATGCTAATACATTAGACTCCTGTATACTCCTGTTTGCAAATTACTTTACACCTGTTTACTCCTGTATGCTAATCATTACACTCCTGTATACTCTGGTTGCTAATACATTAAAATCCTGTATACTCTTGTATGCAAATTTACATTACACTCCTGTATACTAATACATTACACTCTTGTATACTCCGGTATGCTAATACATTTAAAACTCCTGTATACCCCTGTATGCTAATACATTACACTCCTGTATACTAATACATTACACTCTTGTATACTCCGGTATGCTAATACATTACACTCCTGTACACTCCTGTATGCTAATACATTACACTCCTGTATGCTAATACATTATACTTCTGTATACTCCTGTTTGCTAATACATTACACTCCTGTATACTCCTTTATGATAATACATTACACTCCTGTATGCTCCTGTATGCTAATACATTACACTCCTGTATGATAATACATTACACTCCTGTATACTAATACATTACACTCCTGTATACTCCGGTATGCTAAGAAATTACACTCCTGTATACTACGGTATGCTAATATATTACACTCCTGTAGACTAATACATTACACTCCTGTAAACTCCTGTTGTTTAATACATTTACTCTCCTGTATGCTAATCCCATTACACTCCTGTATACTCCTGTATACTAATACATTACACTCCTGTATACTCCGGTATGCTAATATATTACACTCCTGTAGACTCTTGCATGCTAATACATTACACTCCTGTAAACTCCTGTATGCTAATACATTACACTCCTGTATACTCCGGTATGCTAATACATTACACTCCTGTATACTCTTGTATGCTAATACATTACACTCCTGTATACTAATACATTACACTCTTGTATACTCCGGTATGCTAGTACACTACACTCCTGTATACTCCTGTATGCTAATACATTACACTCCTGTATACTAATACATTACACTCCTGTACACTCCTGTATGCTAATACATTACACTCCTGTATACTAATAAATTACACTCCTGTACACTCCTGTATGCTAATACATTACACTCCTGTATGCTAATACATTATACTTCTGTATACTCCTGTATGCTAATACATTACACTTCTGTATACTCCTGTTTGCTAATACATAACACTCCTGTATACTCCGGTATGCTAATAGACTACACTCCTGTATACTCCTATATACTAATACATTACACTCCTGTATGCTCCTGGATGCTAATACATTACACTCCTGTATGCTAATACATTACACTCATGTATACTCCGGTATGCTAATACGTTACACTCCTGTATACTCCGGTATGCTAATACGTTACACTCCTTTATACAAATACATTACACGCCTGTATACTCCGGTATGCTAATACGTTACACTCCTGTATACTAATACATTACACTCCTGTATACTCCGGTATGCTAATACGTTACACTCCTGTATACTCCGGTATGCTAATACGTTACACTCCTGTATACTCCGGTATGATGATACATGATACTCCTGTATACTCCTGTATGCGAATATATAGTCTCATTGCAAATAGTAGGTAATGACATAGTGATTGCTCTATTGTTCTCTCCACAAGGATAGATAGGATTATACTAGACCAGACACAGTACATGAAAGGGCAATAGGGTGGACGTTTTCTGCACTGAGGAGGTGGGGGGGGTTCTTCGTACTTGTCAGATAATGTGTAATAATACTTACACCTCGTGGCCATAGACTGAAAGAAGAACGGCTGATCAGTCCTCTCACTGCTGTGGTGAGAGCTCACACTGACGCCAGGACAAGGGGGGAGTCCTGCACCTGAGGAGCTTTAACAAATTATAAACCCCCCTCCCCCCTAAAAAAAGTAAAAACCAGTTGAAAATTGCTTGGTATCCGTTTAATGCCCAGAATCACTTTGGATTGGGCCGGACTAAGCAGAATGTGATGTGGGGACAGGTTTTAGGAGGGGGGGGGGGGGGACCCAGGGCCCTGATCATGTTTTTGGGAGAGGGTAAGACTTAGGGCCCTGATCAGATTTTTGGAGAGGGTAAAACTTAGGATCTTGATCAGAATATCAGATCGGGGCGGGGTTAGGGCCCTGATCAGATTTTTTTGGGGGGAAGGATCAGACTTGGGGTCCTGTTCGGGTTTTGGGGGTCATATCCAGGACCCTGTTCATGTTTTGCTGGAGCTGATGTGATCCGGGACCTGTGCCCCCATCATTTGCTCTGGATCCGGGCCGGTTCCGCCGCCGCCTCCAGCACTGCGAGGGTTACCGATTCTCGGGGTAATGAGCCCAGGGTCCGGGGAGGGGGGGGGGGGGTAATCAGATGTTTTCTCTTTCTGCAGCCGTCGTGTTCTGCGGATGTAAATTAACCTAATCGGCTTATTCCTCGGACTCGGGGGACGCGGCGCAGAAACCACCGACTCCACCGCCGAACCCCAGATAAAGGAACCAGGTGGGAAATCTACCAACAGCGCGGACTGAGACACAGCCGACGTCTCCCTGTGAGGTCACAGCCAACCTCAGTTATATCTGCATCCGGGAAAGCTGGGTGCTAAGCAGTATGGCCAGTATGAGTGCTGAGCAGTGCAGCTCCCACAAGGGAGACTCGTAATGGGTGCTTGTCCGAGGAAAGTGGACAATGCCCAAACTGCATGGTCAGAGATTCTGCACAGTGGAGTCACATTATAATACCCAGAGCGCCCGCCGTGTGCAGCCAGGACAGCGGCTAGACGGGCGCGGAGTGACTCCATAAGGGCCTGGTAGGTTGTCAAAGGTATCTGGAGCTGACTGCACCCACAGCTGCTGGAGGAGCCATAGAGCCAACAGCACCATCCAGGGGCCCCACAAGCAGACTGCACCCCCGCGTGGAGGAGCCATAGAGCCAACACCACCATCCAGGGGCCCCACATGCTGACTGCACCCACAGCTGCTGGAGGGGCTATAGAGCCAACACCACCATTCAGGGGCCCCACATGCTGACTGCACCCACAGGGGGTCCATAGAGCCAACACCACCATCCAGGGGCCCACATGCTGGGCTGCACCCACAGCTGCTGGAGGAGCCATTTGAGCCAACACCACCATCCAGGGCCCCACATGCTGATGCACCCCCAGCTGCTGGAGGAGCCATAGAGCAACACCAAAAATACAGGGGCCCAGCATGCTGACTGCACCCACAGCTGCTGGAGGGGCCATAGAGCCAACACCACCATCCAGGGGCCCCACATGCTGACTGCACCCCCCGCTGCTAGAGGGTACAAAGAGCCAACACCACCATCCAGGGGCCCCACATGTGACTGCATCCCACAGCTGCTTGGATATAGAGGGGCCATAGTAGCCAACACCACATAACAGGGGCCCCACATGCAGACTG
The DNA here is from genome assembly GCA_025379985.1 of Phyllomedusa bahiana. Classification (NCBI taxonomy): domain Eukaryota; kingdom Metazoa; phylum Chordata; class Amphibia; order Anura; family Hylidae; genus Phyllomedusa; species Phyllomedusa bahiana. Next base: position 57,760 of record JAODAL010017646.1, read on the forward strand.
CACCCACAGCTGCTGAGGAGCCATGAGCCAACACCACCATCCAGGACGACCCACATGCTGACATGCACCCACAGCCTGCTGAAAGGGCATGAGCCAACACCACAGCCAGGGGCCCCACAGCTGATGGAGGAGCATAGAAAAAAAAATAAAAATAAAAAAAAACCAACACCACAATCCAGGGGCCCCACCAACATGCAGACGGGCACCCACAGCTGGCTGGTGGGTCCATAGAGCCAAGCACACCATCCAGGGGCCCCACATGCTGACTGCACCCACAGCTGCTGGAAGGAGCCATAGAACCAACACCACCATCCAGTGGGCCCCCCATGCTGACTGCATCCACTGCTGCTGGAGGGTCCATTGAACCAACACCACCATCCAGGGGCCCCAATGCTGACTGCACCCACAGCTGATGAAGGAGCCATATGAGCCACACCATCCACATCCAGGGGCCCCACATGCTGACTGCACCCACAGCTGCTGGCAGGGTCATAGAGCCAACACCACCATCAGGGGCCCAACACGCTTGTCTGCACCCAGCTGCTTGAGAGTCCATAGAACCAACACCACCATCCAGGGGCCCCACATGCTGAACTGCACCCACAGCCTGCTGGAGGACTTCACAGAGCTAACACCACATCCAGGGGCGGGGCCCCACATGCTGACTGCACCCCACAGCTGCTGGAGGAGCCATGAGCCAACACACCATTCAGGGGCCCCACATTGCTGGGACTGCACCACGCTGATGGAGGGGGCCATAGCAGCATCACACCATCCGGGTGGCCCACATGCTGACTGACACACACAGCTGCTGAGGGATCATAGAACCACACCACCATCCAGGGCCCACATGCTGACTGCACCACGTTGCTGGAGGGGCCTTAGAGCAACCCCACCATCAGGGGGCCCCACATGCTGGACTGCACCCACAGCTGATGGAGGGTCCATAGAGCCTACACCACAATCCAAGGGGCGCCGACATCTGCTGACGTGCACCCTCAGCTGATGGAGGGTCCATATAGACAACACCACCATCCAGGGGGACCCACATGCTTGACTGCTACCCACAGTGCTGGATAGGGGCCATCACTAGAGCAACACCACCATCCAAGGGGCCCCCATGCTGGACTGCACCCACAGCTGCTGGGGGGGCTATAGAGCCCACACCACCATCCAGGGGCCCCACATGCTGACTGCATTCCACAGGGGGGTCCATAGAGCCAACACCACCATCCAGGGGCCCACATGATGACTGTACCCACCAGCTGCTGGAGGAGCCATAGAGCAACACCCCATCCAGGGGGCCCACATGCTGACTGCACCACAGCTGCTGGAGGGTACATTGAGCCAACCACACCCACCATCCAGGGCCCACATGCTGACTGCACCCACAGCTGTTGGAGGAGTTCCTAGAGCCAACACACCATCCAGGGCCACATGCTGACTGCACCCACAGATGCTGGGGGTCCATAGAGCCAACACCACCATCCAAGGGGACCCACATCGACTTCACCCACAGCTGCTGAGGAGCCATAGATCCAACACCACCATCCAGGGGCCCCACATGCTGACTGCCAACATAGCTGCTGGAGGGCCATAGTGCCTAACTCACCATCCAGGGACCCCATATGCTGACTGTACACACAGCTGCTGGTAGGGGGCCATAGAGCCAACCCACATCCAGGGGCCCACAGGCTGCTCGGAGGGGCCATAGAGCCAACACCACATCCAGGGGCCCAACATGCTGACTGCACCCAACAGGAGGGTCAAAGAGCAACACCACCAATCCAGGGGCGGGGGGGCTCCCCCCCACATGTGACTGCACCCACAGCTGCTGGGGGGGTAATTGAGCCAAACCATCATCAGGGCCTCACATGTGGCTGCACCCAACAGCTGCATGGGAGGGTCAATAGAGCCAACACCACACATCCAGGCGTGCCACCACATGCTGAATGCACCCACAGCTGCTGGCGCAGGGTCCATTAGAGCCAACACCACCACCAGGGGCCCCACATGCTTGACTGCACCCACAGCTGCTGGAGGGTCATAGAGCCCAAACACACCCACCATCTGGGGCCCCACATTGTGCCTGCACCCACAGCTGCTGGAGAGCCATAGAGCCAACACCATATCCAGGGGCCCCACATGCTGACTGCACCACAGATGTCTGGAGGGGGCCATAGAGCCAACACCACCTAAGGGGCCCCACATGCTGATGCACCCAAGAGCCAACACCCCATCCAGGGGCCCCACATGCTGACTGCACCCACAGCTGCTGGAGGGTCCATAGAGCCAACACCACATCCCAGGGGCCCCCACAATGTGCTGACTTGCACCCACAAGACTGCTGCGAGGGTCCATGGAGTAAACACCACCATCCAGGGGCCCCACATGCTCAATTGGGGTCTTGGGAATTAGGAGCAGGGTAATACTTGGTCCTGCTTTTCCAACCAATGTTGGACATTTCCAACCGTGTGACATTTCACATTGTCTTGCAGGAAGATCTCATCTGCCTCAGTGGAGACAATCAGCATGTATGAGTGTATGTGATCTGCAAGGAGAGATTCATACCCAAATTGGGTGAGAGCGCCTTCTACATGGATGAGTGGCCAAGAGAGGTTCCCGAAAACATTCCCCAGATCAATACTCTGCCATCACCATGTTGTGTTCTTCCAGCAGTGTTTGCAGTTTGTTTGTTCTCTGATTAAAGAGACAGTTTGGTTGATACTATGGGGTTATTCTAGTTCATATTAAGGGGCACTCTAGTTATTATGGGGGCCTGTGGTTATTATGGGGTCTCTCTAGTTGTTGACTTGCCGCCAATTGTATCCTCTATAGGGTCCCAGGCACAGGGGCCCTAGGCAGCTGTATCCTCTATAGGGCCCCAGGCAGTTGCATCCTCTATAGGGCCCCAGGAAGTGACATTCTCTACAGGACCCCAGGCAGCTGTATCCTCTACAGGGCCCCAGGCAGTGGCGTCCTCTATAGGACCCCAGGCAGTGGCATCCTCGATAGGGCCCCAGGGGGATTCTCTACAGGGCCCCGGCAGTGTATCCTTATAGGACCCCGGCAGTGGGATCCTCTTTTGGGGCCCCCGGCGGGCCTCCTTTTGGGCCCCCAGGGATGACATCCTCTACAGGGCCCCAGGCAGGGGCTTCCTCTATAGGGCTCCAGGGAAGGGGGCCCCACATGCATCCTCTATAGGGCCCCAGCAGTTGTATTTATAGGGCCCGGAGTGGCTCCTCTATAGGGCCTCAGGGGTGACACCTTATAGGGCCCCAAAAAGTGGATCCCATAGGGCCCCAGTGGCATCCTCATAGGGGCCCCCGGCAGTGAATCCTCATAGACCCCAGGCATTGTATCCTCTATAGGCCCCAGCATGACATCCCCTATGACCCCAGGCATTGTTTCCTCTATAGGCCCCAGGCAGTGGCCCAATAGGCCCCCCGGCTGGTCCCCTATAGGGGCCCCAGGGGGGGTTGACATCCCCATAGGGGCCCCAGGCACTTTTTATCCTTATAGGGCCCGAGGCAGGGCATCCTCTTAGGGGGCCCCGGGAGTGCATCCTCTATACCCCCGGCGGGGACATCCTCTATGACCCAGGGGTTTTTATCCTCTATAGGCCAACAGTGCTCCTTATAGACCCGGGATTGTTCCTCTATAGGCCCCCCGGCATACAAACCCCTATAGACCCCAGGGTTTTTCCCTATAGGCCCCCCGGCAGCTGTATTCCCCCCTTAGGGCCCCGGGCCCGGGGCCCCGCGTGGGATCCTCTTGGGGGCCCCAGGGGAGTTGTATCCTCTATAGGGCCCCAGGGGAGCGGTTCCTCTATGGGCCCCGGGAAATGGCATCCCTATAGGGGCTCCAGGCAGTGACATCCTCTATAGGGCCCCCCGGCATTGTATCCTCTATAGCCCCAGGGAGTTCTCCTTCTAAACCCCAGCACTGTTCCTCTATAGGGCCCCAGGCGTGATCCCCTATAGGGGCCCAGGCTGACATCCTCTATAGGGCCCAGGCAGTGGCATGCTTATAGGGCCCCCGGCAGTGAATCCTCAAAGGGCCCCGGCAGCTGATCCTCTATAGGGGCCCCGGCACAGGGGGCCCCCGGCAGTGGCATCCCTCTATAGGGCCCCAGGCAGTGCCTCCTCATAGGGGGCCCCGGCAGCGATCCTCTTTTGGGCCCAGGGTGGGTCCTCTATAGGGCCCCAGGCCTGTTTTCCTCTTAGGGCCCCCGGGAGCGTATCCTCTTAGGGGCCCTAGGCGTGGTCTCTATAGGGCCAGGCATTGGATCCCCTTTTAGGGGCCCCCCCGCGCTTTATCATCTATAGGGCCCCAGGCAGTGACAAACTCTATAGCCCCCCGGCATTGTATCCCCTTTTAGGGCCCCAGGCAGTGCCCCTCCCCCTATAAAAAAGCCAGGCAGTGACATCCTCTATAGGGCCCCCGGCAATGGCATCCTTATTTGGCCCCCGGGAGGAATCCTTTAGGCCCCCGGCAGCGTATCCTCTATAGGGCCCCCGGCATGGCATCCCTATAGGGCCCCGGCACTGTATTTTTAGGCCCCGGGGTTGTATCCTCTATAGGGCCCCAGGAACAGGGCCCCAGGCAGTGTCATCCTCTATAGGCCCTAGGCAGTTGTATCTTCTATAGGCCCCAGGCAGTGTCATCCTCTATAGGGCCCCCCCGGCAGCTGTATCCCTTTTTGGCCCCAGGCTGATCCTCTATTTGACCCCAGGCAGTGGCATCCCCTTTTAGGTCCCAGGCCAGGATCCCCCATAGGACCCCAGGGGAGTGGAAACCTCTATAGGCCCCAGGCAGTGGATCCCCTTAGGGCCCCGCAGGGCATTCTATAGGCCCCCGGGATTGACACCTCTATAGGCCCCAGGGTGGATCCTTATAGGGCCCCAGGCAGTTTTCTCCTTATAGGGCCCCCGGAAGGGGCCCCAGGCAGTGGCATCCTCTTAGACCCAGGCGATGTATCCCTATAGGGGCCCCAGGCATTGGCCTTTTTTTATAGGGCCCCAGGCCTGTATCCTCTATAGACCCCAGGCAGCTGTATCCTCTATAGGGCCCCAGGCAGTGGCATCCTCTATAGGGCCCCCTATAGGGCCCCAGGCAGCTGTATCCTCTATAGGGCCCCAGGCAGCGGTATCCTCTATAGTTCCCAGGCAGTGACATCCTCTATAGGGCCCCAGGCAGCTGTATCCTCTATAGGGCCCCAGGCAGCTGTATCCTCTATAGGGCCCCAGGCATTGGCATCCTCTATAGGGCCCCAGGCAGCTGTATCCTCTATAGGGCCCCAGGCACAGGGCCCCAGGGAGTGGCAGTCCTCTATAGGGCCCCAGGCACAGGGCCCCAGGCAGTGGCAGTCCTCTGCAGCACCAGTAGGCCGCGCTGTCCCCAGCAGGAGGCGTCGCTGTGCACTCAGCACCTGATCGGGGACATAGATGTCTCATGAATATTTCAGGCTCTCGGCCGCACAGTAATTAAAGACAAGAAACAAGAATAGAGACATTAACCCCTCACAGGACCAAGAGCTCCCCACCTCCAGCAGCCAGAGCCAGCTGAGAGGCGGCAGTGCTGTAGTGCTCTGTGCTGCTGTTACCCTGCAGTCACCTGTGTAACACTGCAGAGCTGGGATGGTGACTCTGCTGCTCCTGTCACCGGACACCAGAGCTACACGTGTCAGTACAAGCCCTGACTACTGGCTGTGATGCCGGAGCGCAGCATGGTGTCAGTGTGAACATGATCCTATAGTCCCTGGTACCGCTCATAAGGCTGATGATGAGGCCAGGGCTGTAACACTGTATATGTGTTATGTGTACAGGACCCGGCTGTGATCACATATCTGGAGGATGGGGATGATGATGGGGATGGTGATGATGATGGTGATGATGTTGATGGGGATGATGATGATGATGGTGGGGATGATGGGGATGATGATGATGATGATGGTGATGATGGGGATGGTGATGATGGTTATGGTGAAGGTGATGGTGATGATGATGATGGTGATGGAGGTGATGATGATGGTGATGATGATGATGGTGATGGTGGTGATGATGATGGTGATGATGGTGATGATGATGGTGATGATGGTCATGATGGTGATGATGATGATGATGATGATGATGGTGGTGATGATGATGATGGGGATGATGATGATGGTGGTGATGATGATGATGATGATGGTGGTGATGGTGGTGATGATGATGGTGGTGATGGGGATGATGATGATGGGGATGATGATGATGGTGGTGATGATGATGATGGGGGTGATGGTGGTGGTGATGATGGTGATGGAGGTGATGATGGTGATGATGATGAGGATGATGATGGTGGTGGTGATGATGGTGATGGAGGTGATGATGATGGTGATGATGATGATGGTGATGATGGTGATGGTGGTGATGATGATGATGGGGATGATGGGGATGGTGATGGTGATGATGATGATGGGGATGATGATGATGGTGGTGATGATGATGATGGGGATGATGATGATGGTGATGATGGTGATGGAGGTGATGATGATGGTGATGATGCTGATGTGATGATGGTGATGATGATGATGATGGTGATGATGAGGATGATGAGGATGATGAGGATGATGAGGATGATGAGGATGATGGTGATGGTGATGGGGATGATGGTGGTGATGGTGATGGAGGTGATGATGGTGATGGAGGTGATGATGGTGATGATGATGATGGTGATGATGGTGATGATGGTGATGGAGGTGATGGAGGTGATGATGATGATGGTGATGATGGTGATAATGGTGATGATGATGGTGATGATGATGATGGTGATGATGGTGATGATGTTGATGGTGATGATGGTGATGATGGTGATGATGGTGATGATGGTGATGGTGATGATGGTGATGATGATGATGGTGATGATGATGATGGTGATGATGATGATGGTGATGGGGATGATGGTGGTGATGGTGATGATGGTGATGATGATGATGGTGATGATGGTGATGATGGTGATGATGGTGATGATGGTGATGATGGTGATGATGGTGATGATGGTGATGGTGATGATGGTGATGGAGGTGATGATGATGATGGTGATGATGATGATGGTGATGATGGTGATGATGGTGATGATGGTGATGATGATGGGGATGATGATGATGGTGATGATGGTGATGATGGTGATGGAGGTGATGATGATGATGGTGATGATGATGATGATGATGGTGATGATGATGATGATGATGATGATGGTGATGATGATGTCAGTCCCATGTAGCACTGTATAGGACAGATTTTGTCCTGGGGCCCCAGACATCGCCCCTCAGATGACACATTTGGTTTGTTTTTTTCCTAGAATCTCCTCAGTTTTGGGTCAGATCCATAAACAAGACTCCACCACAGCAGTGAGGAGTTAGGTCAGCGCCTGCTAATTATCCTTGAAAAAGCACTGGTGTACAGCGAGAAACGCGTTGGCTTATTTTAGTCTTGTGTTTTTAATGGTGCGAGGGCAGACCACCCCTGCACTTTTTAGAAATAAAAGACATTTTAAATTCAGCAAGCATCCTTGGCTTTTATCTTGACCTCACGTGCAACGGGTCCGCCATTTTTTCTCCTGCTTCCTCACCGTGCGTGTCGCCGCTCCGCTATCGCCGCTCGCCCCCATTATCAGCCGCCGCTGTAATTAAATTGCCAGTTTGTTCATCAGAAGTAATCGCCTCGCTATCGGCCGGAGCAGGACTAATGCCGCTAACAGGATCGGGAGCTGATAATCCCACACGTGGCCAGAGGAAGCAAGGACAGGCAGCCGCCATCTCTGCTACAGTGTACTGGTGCAAAATACAATGTGCTGCAAAGCCAGTCCCTATACTGTACCCCCAGCCCACCAGGGGCGGATACCGGTCACACGTCTGACAATCCAAAGCTTCAGAAATCTGCAAACATTGCTCTGCGGACCCTCGCGGCACATGGTCATAGGACGCACTGGGGGTTGTAAATTGTCATAACCTCCTGTGCAGTTTGGGAGGAAACATTCAGTTGAACAAGTGTCAATAACTGAACCGCCCTTAGACTTCCAAGGATATTAGATATTAACCAATAACCACCCGAGAACTATCGAGATAAGTAATATAGTGTTAACCCCATCATCACCCTAGACCACCCTGGATAGTGGATATCAGTATAACCCATTGACCAACAAGGATCGTGGAACTCAATAGTAACCCCTCAACCACCCTAGACCACCCTGGATAGTGGATATCAGTATAACCCCTTGATCACCCTCGATAGTGGCTCTCAATAGTAACCCCTCAACCACCCTCCACCACCCTGGATAGTGGATATCAGTATAACCCCTTGATCACCCTCGATAGTGGCTCTCAATAGTAACCCCTCAACCACCCTAGACCACCCTGGATAGTGGATATCAGTATAACCCATTGACCACCCTGGATAGTGGCTATCAATATTAACCCCTCAACCACCCTAGACCACCCTGGATAGTGGATACCAATAGTACCCCCATGAGACCTATAGAGATAAGTAATATAGTGTTAACCCCATCATCACCCTAGACCACCCTTGATAGTGGATATCAATACAGTATTAACCCCTTGACCACCCTGCATATTAGATATCAACATTAGCCCCTCAATCACCCTAGATCACCCTGGATAGTGGATATCAATATTAACCCCTCGACCACCCTAGATCATCCTGGATAGTGGATATCAATATTAACCCCTCGACCACCGTAGACCACCATGGATAGTGGATATCAATACAGTATTAACCCCTTGACCACCCTATATACTAGAGATCAATATTAGCCCCTCAATCACCCTAGACCAACCTGGATAGTGGATATCAATATTAACCCCTCAACCACCCTAGACCACCATGGATATTGGATATCATTATTAACCCCTCAACCACCCTAGACCAGCCTGGATAGTGGGTATAAATATTAACCCCTAGACCACCCTGGATAGTGGATATCAATCTTAACCCCTTGAGAACCCTGCATACTTGATATCGATATTAACCCCTCGACCACCGTAGACCACCATGGATAGTGGATATCAATATTAACCCCTCGATATCAGTATAAGCCCCCTCATTACCCTAGACCACCATGAATAATGGACATCAATAATTACCCACTGATCAAACTCGATCACCAGGTTGAATGGACATAACTATTCACCCCTTCCTCACCTTAGACCACCCCGGATAATGGATATCGGAATGAGCCCCATCATCCACCAATGCCACCATTAATAATGACTATCACCATTAGTCTCTTCATCACCTTGGAACACCATGAATAATGGCTTGTCATAATAACTCCTTGATCACTCTAGATCACCAGGATGAATGTAGATCAATATTAACCCCTTCTTCCCCCTAGTCCATCCCATGTAATGGATGTTAGTATTTGCCCCTTCATTATCCTGGAACAACCCAAATAATAGGTATCAAAAATAACCCTTTGAGGACTCTAGATCACCAGGATGAATGGATATCAATATTGACCCCTTCATCCCCTTAGACCTCCCTGGATACTGGCTGTGACTATGAGCCTCTTTATTACCCTAGAACACCCTAAATAATATCAATAATAACCCTCTGAACACTCCAGACCACCCTAGATAATAGACACCAAAATTAACCCCTTCCTCATCCTAAGCCACCAGATACAAGATATTACCCCATAAACTACGTCATACCCCCTGAAATATTTTAGGAAGTGGCGTACCTATAGGGGGTTGCAGCCATAACAGTTACATTGGAGCCTCACACTCCAAGAAGCCTGTGGGCCCTCCTGTTTCACCAGCTCTGAGCACCCAACACCCAAGGCCCTGGGGATGGCTAGTTATGAGAATGTTGTCCTGTAGCTTCAAGATGAATCTGAATGTAAGAGGAGGTGAGAGCAAGGAGAGGTAAGTAAATACCTGGTAATTAATTTAGGGGTCTCTACTGGGGTCTGAAGTAATGCTGGACTCAGGTCGGGGGTCTGAATTAATTTTGAGGTCAGATCTGGAGTTTGATTTAATTTAGGGGTCTGATCTGGGGTCTAATAATTTAGAGATCTGAATTAATCTTTGGTTTGTTCTGGTCTATGCAGCATGAGCTCATTTAGAGAGGAGTGGTTGTTTGCTATACTATCTATAAAGTCATCTGGGTCTGCACAGCCTGAGCTCATTTAGAGAGGAGTGATTGTTTGCTATACTATCTATAAAGTAATCTGGGTCTGCACAGCCTGAGCTTGGATCTGCACAGCCTGAACTCATTTAGTGAGGAGAGGAGTGGTTGTTTCCTATCCTATCTATAAAGTCATCTGGGTCTGCACAGCCTGAGCTCATTTAGAGAGGAGTGGTTGTTTCCTATCCTATCTATAAAGTCATCTGGGTCTGCACAGCCTGAGCTCATTTAGAGAGGAGTGGTTGTTTACTATCCAATCTATAAAGTCATCTGGGTCTGCACAGCCTGAGCTCATTTAGAGAGGAGTGGTTGTTTGCTATACTATCTATAAAGTAATCTGGGTCTGCACAGCCTGAGCTTGGATCTGCACAGCCTGAGTTCATTTAGAGAGGAGTGGTTGTTTGCTATCCTATCTATAAAGTCATCTGGGTCTGCACAGCCTGAGCTCATTTAGAGAGGAGTGGTTGTTTGCTATACTATCTATAAAGTAATCTGGGTCTGCACAGCCTGAGCTTGGATCTGCACAGCCTGAGTTCATTTAGAGAGCAGTTGTTTCGTGCTAGCTTCTCCATAACGTTCTCTAGGTCTAGGCAGCCTGGTTCTTCACAGCCTGAGCTCATTTAGAGAGGAGTGGTTGTTTTCTATCCCCTCTATAAAGTTATCTGAGTCTGCACAGCCTGAGCTTGGATCTACACAGCCTGAGCTCATTTAGAGAGGAGTGGTTGCTTGCTATCCTCTCTATAAAGTCCTCTGGGTCTGCGCAGCCTGAGCTTGGGTCTGCACAGCCTCAGCTTGTTTAGAGAGAATGGGTTGCTTGCTAACCTCTCTATAAAGTCATCTGGGTCTGTGCACCCTGGATCTGCACATCCTGAGCTCATTTAGAGAGGAATTGTTGCTTGTTACCCTTTCTAGGAAAAGCAAAGAGAGATAAGTCAATGCTTGGTAATTATTTTAAGGGTCTCTATTGGCGTATAAAATAATTTTGGGCTCTAGTTTGGGGTCGCAATTAATTTCATGGTCTGGGGACTGAATTACTTTTTGGGATCTGATCTGCGGTCTGATTAATTTAGATGTCTGGTTTGGGGTCTGGGATCTAATATTAGGGTCTAAATTCCTTTTGAGATCTGACCTGGAGCTTGATTTAATTTAGGAGTCTGATATGGAGGGGTCTAATAATTTAGAGATCTGAATAAATCGTGGTTCTGGTCAGGTCTGGGCAGTCTGAGCTCGTTTAGAGAGGAGTGGATGTTTGCTAGCCTCTCTATAAAGTCCGCTGGGTCTGCGGAGCCTGAGCTTGGGTCTGCACAATCTGAGCTCGTTTAGAGAGGAGTGGATGTTTACTAGCCCCCCCTATAAAGTCCTTTGGGTCTGTGCAGCCTGAGCTTGGGTCTGCACAGCCTGAGCTCGTTTAGAGAGGAGTGGATGTTTGCTAGCCCCCCCTATAAAGTCCGTTGGTTCTGTGCAGCCTGAGCTTGGGTCTGCACAGCCTGAGCTCGTTTAGAGAGGAGTGGTTGCTTGCTAGTCTCTCTATAAAGTCCTCTGGGTCTGTGCAGCCTGAGTTTGGGTCTGTGCAGCCTGAGCTCATTTAGAGAGGAGTGGTTGCTTGCTAGCCTCTTTAAAATGTCCAGCATTGCGCAGAGTATATTGCTGGTCTTAGAAGATCTTGTCTAAAATAAATTGTCTCCAGTTACCTAGAGTCCTTGATTATCCTTGTATATCTGTTTCTGCCTGGTTTGCCCTGTGGGAGTTAGCCGATTGATTTGATTGTTTTTTGTAGTTCCCATGTTTTCAGTTTTTATCAGCATTTGTTGCTGTCAGCCCAGGTTAAATGTTGGTGTCCTAGAGCTCACTTACTTGTGTCAGGGTCAGTTGTAGCTAAGGGATAGTTTGGAGTTAGGGACAAAGAGGTTCAGTGAGGTCTGATGTTAGGGTCAGTGTCAGGCAGGAACTAGGGAATTACTTAGGGACAGTTAAGGTCAGTTCCTATTTGTTCTTCATTCATGTTGAATTTTTTTTTTTTGTTACCTTCATACGTGTCTGGGTGATCTTCTGCCTTTCTGTCCTTCAAGCTTCATAGCCCCAGGTATATGTTGACGCTAATGTAATGGACACCATGGTGATTGGCATCTGATCAGTGATAGTTTGACTTTGGGGGGGTGATGTCTCAGGTGGCTCTGACCCCAGTGACCGCCGTGACACGTGACTCTCTTGTCCCTCCGGTCGGTACATTTGTCCTTCTCCTTGCCCATCGTTGTCCTCCACTTTAGTTTGACCCAGTTGACGAGTCTGCAGCGTGTGATGTTCTCTATGTATAATATTAACACCCAGCACTTTCTTATCTCTGTGGTGTAAGCGCTTCACCGGCTTTAAGCTGCGAGATAAGTCAGAGCGCGGAAAATTCAGTCTGGAGATAGGAGACGAGGAGAGAGGAAGCCTTTTAAATTGTTAATTAGTTTGGACGAACCAGATAACACTTAATCTCAGAAGGTTTTGTGAAGTCCAAGTCTGCGGAGAGAAGAGACCTGAAGCCGGGTGGGAGGGGGGGGACTCTTCATGTATCGGAAGGTTCAGCTGTTTTGGATACATTGTATTTTATCCACATAAAGTTATTATTTATTTATTTTACTTGTTTAGTATTTTTTTTCTTTTGTAATCTCTTTTTATACTATTGCATTAGGGCAGGCTCACATGGCTGATTTGCAGCACCAAAAATTGCAGGACTGAATCAATGCCTAAAATCCACGCCAGTTAGGCGCAGATTTTGGACGTGTATTTGATGCTTATTTCAGAGGCAGATTTTCAGCCTTCAATATGTGAGGCAGGGGCTTCGATAGGCCATTTTATCTGGGGCTTGTGCCCCAGATAAAACCGCTGCTGCCATAAACTAGGCCCAAACCGGAACACCGTGGGACCTTCTCAACTCTCAGTTGAAAAGATACTGGACAGAGGCGGGGTGAAGTGACCTAATTGTGTCGTTGCCTCTCCCCGACCACAAAACCTGGTCACTCTGCCTGGCTTTTACAGCCTAGAAGTTGCCAGGAGGAGCGCTCCCACCTCTGTTGGCCGGAATACGTCACACCGCCAGTGTCGGGCAGCAATGCAAGGTGTTTGGCGGGGGAACGGAAGGAGGTGAGTACTGTTATTTTTTTTAGAGTTCTATATACCTACTTACCTATCGAAGGAGGGAACGTATATACTGAAAGAAGGGGACCTATATACATAACTCTATAAGAATGGGGACCTATATACCTACCTAATAAGGGGTCCTATATACATAACGCTATAAAAAGGGGGACCTATATACCTATTTAATCCTATTTAATTGGGGGGCTATATACCTACCTATCGTAGGAGGGAACTTATATACTGAAAGAAGGAGGGGACCTATATACATAACTATATAAGAAGGGGAACCTATATACCTATGTAATCCTATTTAATGGGGGAGCTAAATACCTACCTAACAGAAACACTACAAAAATGATGACAGTACTAAACTCTATTTCCTGCACCTCAAAATGTCATGGCTGTGGCTGATCTTTTAGGGGTACAGGGGACGAGGTCAGGCAACAAAATATGATCCTGGGTATACCGGCCACAGCCAGGGCCGGGACAAGGTATTTTGGTGCCCTAGGCGAGTACAGCCAATGGCGCTTCCCCCCCCCACCCACTCCCCAAAAAAATGCCCCCCCCCCACACACTAATTCCTCTCGCCCCTCGCCAGGTCCTGTCACTAATTTTCTGCATATTCCACATAGCTCCCGTCCATCTCCTCAGCAGTCGCTGCACAATGAAAATCAGCCCTGACAAATTTGCGTTTTCAAAATCGCTCCCCTCCATATGACAGTGTAATACTCCTAAATAACAGTCACCGAATAATCCACCGATACATGGAGCAAATCTACCGGACGAAGGATTGTTACTAAAAACCCTCCTACAAAACCAAGACCGAAAACTATTACTACTTAAGGCTCAAATAATCCTGCCAGACCCTGACCGAACGCGACCACCACATGTGACTACCAGCTGTACACAGGCTCTGATTACATATACCACCGCCATACAGTGACCAGATAGTGGTAGATACTAGTTGTATGTAGGCTCTGATTACATATACCACCGCCATACAGTGACCAGATAGTGGTAGATACTAGTTGTATGTAGGTGCTCTGCAGACTTTATCCCCACCGCCATACAGTGACCATTAATAGTGGTAAATACTAGTTGTTTTGTAGGCTCTAAACTATATATACCACTGCCACACAGTGACCAGATAGTGGTAGATAATAGTTGTCTGTAGGGTCTGCAGAAATATAAGTGATTACACTGCGATTCAAGTATAGGTGAGCCAGCTTCAGCCGAAAAACCACATTGGCAAGATTTATTGAAGAATTCATTAAAAAAGAAAACAATTTTTTTTTTTTCATATGTTACTAATAAAAGTTATGACATCAAAGACTATGTAAATTGCAACAGCAAGTTCGTAGTCTATCTCATAAATGTACTACATGCCAGGTGCAGTATGTGGGGTGTACTACAGGTCAGCTAAAAATAAGAATTAGAAGACACCTGTCAGACGCAATTAGAAAAGAGTGTTTTTAAATGCTTAGCGTTTTCTAGGCATTTCCAGGAGATACATGGAGGCAATCTTTCCTCCTTTAGCTTTTGTGCCATAGAAAAAGTAGTGCGCCCACCAAGAGGAGAGGGACCTGCATCGCAGATTTTTATCTAGGGAACCCCATGTGGATTTTTAAATTAGGAACCAAAGTACCTGCAGGTCTGAATATTTTACGATATCTCCCTCCATTATTGATATGTTTTATTTCTACTGCATATTACCTTTCAATAGATTACGGTAATTTTAAATGCTAAAAATGAGGAACGTATATATATTATAATATATATATATATATGTAAATATTCTTTAGTGTAACTCCTTTTTGTTATAAATATTTTTTAACCTTTCACTGTTTTGTATTGTATGTTAATGGAGGTGTGGCCTTTTATTGGGTCATGTGACTAAGCAACCTCCATTTATACGAGTATCAGTGTTTTGTAAAGAGACCAAGACTAAGGACGTTTAAATCCGAAACGCGTCAGTCTTTTTTCTATAGGATGTTGCATGTCTAAGTGCTTTCCAAAGAACATGAAGTGGTGTCCCCCTTCTGGATCTTTTTTAATGAATTTCTTCAATAAATCTTGCCTGATTTTTACTATAACCCAAAGGGGGGTTTTTCGGCTGAAGCTGGCTCACCTGTACTTGAAATCTTGTGTATCGGACGTGGGGGCTCCACCCTGGCCGTGCTCCCGAGACCCTGGTTTGCAGCTATTGACGGGTGAGCTGAATATATGCAACTTGGTATTCTTTGATTACACTGCGGTTACATTTAGTGACTCACCGGAGACGTCTTTTCTGATCAGCGTCGTTCACTTTCCCTTTTCTTCTCCATCCGGTTCACACCTTCATGCTGATTGCTCCGGCCAATACTCGTCCCTGCAGATTTGGACACAAATATCTTAGAATCCTCACATTTCCCAGTAACTCCTTAAATTATAGGTATATAAAGTCCCTCAGTTTTGACCAGGTATATACGTCCCCTCAGATAGGAAGCTATATAGGTCCCCATCAGTTAGGCAGGTATATATTGTCCCCTTAGACAGGCAGGTATATAAATATAGGGGCACTCAGGCAGGGGCCTATACAGGGGCACACAGGCAGGTATATAGAGATAAGGGCTCAGGCAGGTGTATAAAAGGGGCCAGGCGGAGTGTATATAAGGGCACAACAGGCAGGCATATAGAGATAGGGGCTCAGGGCAGGTGTATATAGGGCTCAGGCAGCATATAGATATAGGGGCTCAGGCAGGTATATATAGGGGCTCAAGCAGGCATATAGAGGCTCAGGCAGGTGTATATAGGGGCTCAGGCAGGCATATAGATATAAGGGCTCAGGCAGGCATATAGATATAGGGGCTCAGGCAGGGGTATATAGGGGCTCAGGCAGGCATATAGATATAGGGGCTCAGGCAAGCAGATAGATATAGGGGCTCAGGAAGGCATATGGGTATATAGGGGCTCAGGCAGGGGTATATAGGGGCTCAGGCAGGCAGGGGTATATAGGTGCTCAGGCACCTTCATCGCCACGCTGCCAGCTGAACCGCACGGGGCCTCAGCGCTATGAGGACCCGGAGGCCCCGCTGTGTCGGCCCTGCGGCTTACCGGAGGATCCAGCGATCCTCTGGTGAGCGGGTGCGACATTGTCTGCGGAGCAGGGAGCGCTCGCTCTCTGCTCCGCAGAAGCCCGCAGCTGCATGTGCGTCCTGCGGACGCACATACAGGGGCCGCCGGCGCTTCAGGCCCACGGCAGCGGCCTGGAGCCCGGGAGGTTCGGGGCCCCTGCCTGCGCCCCTTAGGGACAGGCAGATGTAGGCGCCCTAGGCGATCGCTTACCTCTGTCTACCCGTCGTCTAGTCCGCGGAGTCGATTGCTAACTCTTATCAACTGACTTGAGCTGAGGCCTTAACAACCGGCTTAACGACTGTTAGCGACTTCACAACGCAGTAAATTATGTGTCCCCCAGTGAAGGTAAAATGGTCCACCAGTAAGTTATACGCCCCCAGTAGGTGGTTATATACTTTATATATCTCCCAGTAGGTAGGTGTGTAGTTTATATGTCCCCCAGCAGGTATATAGGCAGGTTACGGATCCTCCAGCAGGTATATGGGCAGGTTACGGGTCCCCCAGCAGGTATATAGGTATGTTACAGGTCCCCTAGCAGGTATATAGGTATGTTACAGGTCCCCGAGCAGGTATATAGATAGGTTACAGGTCCCCCAGCAGGGATATAGGCATGTTACAGGTCCCCCAGCAGGTATATAGGCATGTTACAGGTCCCCCAGCAGGTATATAGGTATGTTACAGGTCCTCCAGCAGGTATATGGGCAGCTTATAGGTCCCCCAGCAGGTATATAGATAGCTTACAGGTCCCCCAGCAGGTATATAGTTAGCTTACAGGTCCCCCAGCAGGTATATAGATAGCTTATAGGTCCCCCAGCACGTATATAGATAGCTTATAAGCCCCACAGCACGTGTATATAGGTAGCTCATAGGCCTCACAGCACATATATAGGTAGATAATAGCCCCTCTGCACATATAGAAGTAGATAATAGGCCCCCCCCTGCACATATAGAAGTAGATAATAGGCCCCCCTGCACATATAGAAGTAGATAATAGGCCCCCCTGCACATATAGAAGTAGATAATAGGCCCCCCTGCACATAAAGAAGTAGATAATAGGCCCCCCCTGCACATATAGAAGTAGATAACAGGCCCCCTCTGCACATATAGAAGTTGATAACAGGCCCCCCTGCACATATAGAAGTTGATAACAGGCCCCCCCTGCACATATAGAAGTTGATAACACGCCCCCCTGCACATATAGAAGTTGATAACACGCCCTCCCTGCACATATAGAAGTTGATAATAGGCCCCCCCCTGCACATATAGAAGTTGATAATAGGCCCCCCCCTGCACATATATTAGTTTATAATAGCCCCCTCCCTGCACATATAACAATTGATAATAGGCCCCCAGCACATATAGAAGTTGATAATAGGCCCCCCCTGCACATATAGAAGTTGATAATAGGCCCCCCCTGCACATATAGAAGTTGATAACAGGCCCCCCTGCACATATAGAAGATGATAACAGGCCCCCCCCTGCACCTATAGAAGTTGATAACACGCCCCCCTGCACATAAAGAAGTAGATAATAGGCCCCCCCCTGCACATATAGAAGTTTGATAATAGGCCCCCCTGCACATATAGAAGTTGATAACAGGCCCCCCCTGCACATATTGAAGTTGATAACAGGCCCCCCCTGCACATATAGAAGTTGATAACGCCCTCCCTGCACATATAGAAGTTGATAATAGGCCCCCCCTGCACATATAGAAAGTTGATAATAGGCCCCAGCATGAATAGAGACAATTAAAAGTAAGACACTGACAGCACTCACCTGACCTCGCTCCCCCGCCGCTGTCGCCTGCTCCCGTCTTTTTCTTTCAGCGGCGTGACGTCACCAGGCCGCGCGCCGGGCAGCGTGATGACGCGCACAAACCGCCCGTGCACTCCGGCGCGCACAGAGGCGCATCCTGCCTGCGGCCACAGAGTACTCCGCGGAGCCTCTCTGCTCCGCCAAAGCATCTAACTAGATGTGCGTCCGGCGGAGCCGCCACCGCTGCCATCGCCAAGGTCCTAAGCCGATAGCTTAGCGACTGGTAGCGGCTTAGGACCCTAACGATCGGTGGCGGCGGCGGATAGCGGCGGCGCCGGGGACTACCGTCGTCCCGGCCCTGGCCACAGCTGCAGCACAACCTCCAGGTGGTTGATCCTCTTTCTTCCCTCAGGAGATTGCGCCTGTAATCTGTGGCCTGTACAGAGAATAAATATGTATCTTACTGCGTATTCCACACAGATCCCGTCCGTCTCCTCAGCAGTCACTGAACAATGAAAATCAGCGCTGACAAATTTGCTTTTTCAAAAGCCTCCTCTATGTATGTCAGTGCAATACCTTATAGATAACATCGTACCGAAAAATACACCGAGCAAAAACACCGGACATATCAGTGTTACAAAACATAATCTGACCATGACCCAATAATGTTACCAACTAAGGACCAAATTGTCCTGATCTGCCTGGCATTTGATCCTGGGACTGTTCTGTTGAGGCTATGCCTTCCAGCACAGCGATGGTTAATCGCTGCCTTAGTGCACTTTCCAGGTGCAGTACTTCTGCAATCAGGCCCAGCTATTTAGCCCGGCCTCTGGCTCTAGGCTGCGCCTGAGATTTTCCTGACATCCTGATTTCCTGGTCAAGTCATTTCTGCTTTTGCTCCTCTGAGTTTTTCCTGGACCTTCCTCTGGACAGTCTGTGTCCTGCCTGGTAAAGGTTTGGATATACTTGTTTCTGCTTTGTTCCTGGACTCTGTGTTTTCTTGTTTCCACGTTCCCAAGAATCCACCTTTTGTTATTATTTTTGTGTTGTACGTTTTTTGTTTTCTTTAACAAAATCCTTTTTGGCATCAAAAACAACAACGTGACATAAATAATACGGACAGACCCTGACCACAAGTACCCC
>JAODAL010017647.1:0-77078 GCA_025379985.1 Phyllomedusa bahiana
TATTTAGGGTAACCCCCAGTAGGTAAATAGAGCCCCTGAGTAGGTAGGTTGGTATATACGACCCCCTAGTAGGTGGGTAAGTAAACAGCCCCATCCCCTCAGTAGATGGATATATATGGTCCCCCTGTACATTGGTTGCTATTTAGGATCCGCCAAGTGGTTGTAAAAAAATAAAAGGCCGCCAACAGCACACACATTCCAAGGGCAGAGATATAGCTTTAAAATCATCCACTTTTATTTAAATAATTTTATAGCTATAATCCCTGCCCTTGTATTGTGTTGCCAGACTTCTTTTTCACAATTGCATTGCTGCAGATAGGCTGGAGATAGCTGATCATTCTCGTGCACCACATCCACTATGTGGACTCTTTGCAAGAATACCCTGGATCTGCTGAGCTGACCTCCCCTGTTATACCACCCAGTAGTTAGGTACATAGAGCCCCTCAGTTGATCGGCATATAGGGTCCCCCAGGAGATAGGTTGGTATATTTTGGTGTGCAGTCGGTAAGCAGGTATAGAGGCCTCCCTCAGTAGATAAGTATATAGGGATACAGTGAAGGAAATAATTATGCTGATTGTGTAAGTTTGCCCACTGACAAAGACATTAACAGCCTATAATTTTAAGGGTAGGTTAATTGTAACACTAAGATATAGAATATCCAAAATAAAATCCAGAAAATCAAATTTTATAAAGGATATAAATTTATTTGCATTTTGCTGAGAGAAATAAGTATTTGATCCCCTACCAACCATTAAGAGTTCTGGCTCCTACAGACCAGTTAGAAACTACTAATCAACTCGTTGTCCCCGATATCCTTAGAAAGCTCTTTGGTCTTGCCCAAGTTGTAAAGGTTAGAGTCTGACTGACTAATAGTCTGTGGACAGGAGTCTTTTATAAAGGTGACTATTTAAGACAGCTGTCTTAAATAGTCACCTTTATAAAAGACTCCTGTCCACAGACTCAATTGATCAGTTAGACTCTAACCTCTACAACTTGGGCAAAACCAAAGAACTTTCTAAGGATGTCAGTGACAAGATCATAGACTTGCACAAAGCTGGAATGGGCAACAAAACCATAAATAAGATGCTGGGTGAAAAGGAGACAACTGTTCGTGCAATAGTAAGAAAATGGAAGAAATACAAAATGACTGTCATTCGACATCAATCTTGGGCACCATGCAAAATTTCACCTCGTGCGGTATCCTTGATCATGAGGAAGGTGAGAGATCAGCCTAAAACTACACTGGGGGAACTTGTTAATGATCTCAAGGCAGCTGGGACCACAGTCACTAAGAAAACCATTGGTATCACATTACGCCGTAATGGTTTAAAATCCTGCGGTACCTGCAAGGTCCCCCTGCTCAAGAAGGCACATGTGCAGACCCGTCTGAAGTTTGCCAATGAACACCTGGAGGATTCTGTGAGCGATTGGGGGGAAGGTGCTGTGGGCAGATGAGACAAAAATTGAGCTCTTTGGATAAACTCAACTCACCATGTTTGGAGGAAGAGAAATGCTTCCTATGACCCAAAGAACACCATCCCCACTGTCAAGCATGAAGGTGGAAACATAATGTTTTGGGAGTGTTTTTCTGCTAAGGACACAGGACTACTTCACTGCATCAATGGGAGAATGGATGGAGTCATGTACCATAAAATCCTGAGTGACAACCTCCTTCCCTCCGCCAGGACATTAAAAATTGGTCGTGGTTGGCTCTTCCAGCAAGACAATGATCCAAAAAAATATCAGCAAAGGGAAATAAAGGAGTGTCCAAAAAAGAAACATTAAAGTCATGGAGTGGCCTAGCCGTTCCAAACCTTAACCAAAAAAACTTTTTAAAGGGGAGTTGTAGTGCCTTTAAGTCACCCTTTTTTTCCTGCTTGAAAGGTTGGGTGGGAGAGGGAATGCAAATAAACAAAAATCACTGCAGAGGGAGGTTATAAGCTGTACAGAGTTATTCTTAAAATGAGGCATCATCAATGAGAAATTAGTTCTGTTTAACAATGCAGCAGGATTTAACCTTGTGTAGAGTGATAACATTTTCTGTCTGCAAGCAGATTTTCACAGGGAAATAAAAGGGATGTCTCCTGAAATGCAGCCCCTTTCAGAAGAAGCCCTGCAGGGCGATCAGCTGATAGTCCTGAGTTATTTTTCTGCCACCATGGGCAAACAGCTGACTTTTCTGGGGGAAGTTGCCAGCCAGTAACTCTACAGTCCTGCTTTAGGGGCAATGTAGCATTAAATGGTGGCCATTTAGATTAGTTATGGCCTTGTAAAATAAGGACAGCTGAAGCTTACCAGAACAGGAGCTGCTTGTATAGAGTGGCTCGTATTCTGGCTTATAAAGGGGGCTCCTAAAAGCGGGACCCTCATCCATGATCTCCAAAAAACTATTTTTAAAACTGGGAAGGGATTTTCTTCATAGACAACCCTTTTAACAGGGTAATAATGGGAGTGTGTTTTTTTTTTTTTTTTTTTTTTGGGGGGGGGGGGGGGGTTTACATGAAAGGTGAGCTAGAAACAAAGTTTCATAATGCGTTATTCCCTGGATTGTTGTTGAACAGACAAAGAAATAAACCACAAATTTTTTATGAAAAAAAGGAAACCTGGTATCATAGTGCTTGATTGTGATGCTTTCTAGTGTTTTAAAAATGTGTGCAGAATGAGGAAATCTGTTCTTTTTGATTGAACTTTGTATTTTTAGTAAGTCTGTACTGTAAAAATGAACTTGTATGACCTGAATTTAATTTCTTCCCCTTGCGTTGGCAGAAATCCCAGTACTGCCAGACATTCTTGGGTTAAGGGAAGTTTTACATGCAGGGCGGCTTTACAGGTTCTCACTTTGTTAAAATGCATCATGCTCTTATTGTTTCATGAAAAACAAGAAATAATTAGCAAATATTCCATTATAGGTCTAATATTTTTGATTGTGAAGGATAAGCATCAATAGATGTAAGCATAGTGACCTTGGGTTCTATGGTGCCCTGAAGAGAGATCATTTTAGATGCTGTCAGGTACACACTTTACCTGCTTGTGAAGTGGATGTGACTGCAAGGAATAATCCGTCTTTCTTCATTCAATCTTGCTCACCCCTTTTACTTAAGTCAAGCATAAATCACACCCAAACACAAGTCTACACACCTTAGATAAGGGCTGTAAGTCACCAATACACTGCTCTCCAGCAGTCAAAGGGTTAAATACACTGTCAGAGGCTATTGAGTTTTTCACATCATACAAAGAGCAAACTTATGAAATGTCTAAGCTTAAATAGACAAAAGGCACATTGCTTACAAAATTGACAAAATGTAATGTCATTAAAAAAATGCAAGCAAAACCACTATAAAATGAAAAGGAGAAACTGGAAACACATAACACTTACAGGTTGTAGCAGCTCGTATGCTCCTAGGAGTTAGGAGGAATAATTGGGAACACAGTTCAGACTTGGACTGAATGCAAAGATCTGTGCCTGGTTAAAATTATGGTTTATGGTCGCAGTCTTTGGCTCAGGTTTATAAAACTGCCCATCACTTGAATAGGCTGATTAGTTGTTCCTGACTGGACAGTGAGGTGATAATGAGGGAAGGACCAGGAATATTTAATTTTTGGTAGCCCTTAATTCACCCTTTGGGATATCTTACGCAGTTTTCTTGTTGGACCCTTATTTGCTTATCCTCTGAGGTATATATAAACCAGGCCCAATGTCAAAAGTCTCATTCTTAGTTTCTTGATAAACCTTTAATCCCGGGCCCTCAAAAACCTGGCCTAGATGTTCCTAGTCACAAGTTTAACGGGCTTGAAAGTTTTTTGTGGCCAGTAAAATTCAGATAGCATACTACCCTTATACGGTAACAAATCATTAAGTACCTAATTGCAATATCATATATTATTTAATGAATATTTAGGTACGAAATGTTAGCTAGTTGGACCCTTCAGGTACTTTCACATGGTGCGGTTTTGTGTCATTTATGTTGTCTTATTTCACTTGCATTACTGCACATCAATTAAACTGCCTTTATTATCAGCAAGCTTCTTTAAAGTGTTTCGAAAGGTGATACAAGTGAGTAATCATTTACTGCATTTAGAATACCCAAGACTTCAACACAATTATTGATTACTCAATTGTAACACCATTCTAAACAGTTTAGATAACTGAAGGAAGCTTGTTGCTAATAAAGGCAGTTTAATTGTTGTGCAGTACTGCAAGTGAAAAAATGCACTAAGGGTGCTTTCACACGGTGCGTTTTTGACGCGTTTTTTGTGCAGCAATTTTCAGCGTTAATTGTTATGCCTTCTTGCACAAAAAAATACCTCAAAAACGCACCGTTGAAAGCATCCTAATGGTGCTTTCACACGGCGCAGTTTTGGTGCAATTTTAAGGCCCCGTTCACACGGCTTATTGGCCGCGGATTGGAGCCGAACTGCGCGCCGGATTTGCGCTTCAGTACGGCTCCAATCCGTCCCTGTCATTACGGTAATCCACAGCTCTCATAGAGAACTGTGGATTCCGTCGCTCCTCCCTGCTCAGCGAATCTGCCGCGGTGGGAGAAAGTGACATGCACATTATTTACGGCGCATACGCGCCGTAAATAATGCATTGTCTATGGGGCCGGCGAGCAGCTCCAGCCCCCCCCCCCTCCCCCGCGCCCCCGCCCCTTATTCAAGCCGTATTGCGAGCGGGATCCGTCCCACAAATATGGCTTGAATAAGCCGTGTGAACACAGCCTAACTGCGCTCCAATTAAACTGCCTTTATTACCAGCAAGCTTCTTTCACTTATCTTAACTGTATGGAAAGTGAGTAATCCGTTATTGTGTTTGTAATCCACAAGACTTCAAACACAGTCATTGATTACTTACTTGAAATACCTTTCTGAACAATTTAGACAACTGAAAGAAGCTTGCTGGTAATAAAGGCAGTTTAATTGGAGCGCAGTTAAAACCGAACCAAAACTGTGCTGTGTTAAAGCACCCTAAAAACATCACAAAACTGCACCGTGTGAAACCAACCTTAGCGGCACGATTGGAAGTATGTATCGATCTGCAGCCAGACAGATGTACTGCTGTTTCATAGAATTTTATGTAAATAATGTTGAACATTATGTCTCTGCTGTAATTTTGCAACCTGTACAGTCCCAATTTCAAAATAACTACCACACCCAGAAAGTATGTTGTACGTATCATACTGTGCCTAAATAATTCTTCTAAAAAGTGGGCAAAAAGTTCAGCCCA
Organism: Phyllomedusa bahiana; assembly: GCA_025379985.1. NCBI lineage: Eukaryota > Metazoa > Chordata > Amphibia > Anura > Hylidae > Phyllomedusa > Phyllomedusa bahiana. The sequence continues at coordinate 5,226 of JAODAL010017647.1, forward strand.
AAAAATATTTCCTACAATAACATAAAAATACTGCAGAAGTTTAAAACAAAAAACAAAAAAAAAAAAAAAACTTATGTTTACCTAGTTCCTCACCTTTGTTCCAGCACTGGCTCTTGGTGGAGTCTCTCCCCAGTCTAATGCGTTTTTTCTACCAGTGGCAGCTGTTAGTCACTGCTGCAGCATTCACGTGCCACTGCCTTACAGCACTGTTCAGAAGTGAACAGCTCTGAATTGTGATGTGACCACTCCTGATGGAAGGAAACCAAAAACAGAGGAGAGATGCCGGGTACTGGAATGAAGTTGAGGAGGAAGGTGGGTTTTTCTTTCCACTTGGCTAACCCCTTTTAACCTCTTGCCGAAGATGGAAATATGCGTACGTCATATGTAGGAAGGTGTTCTTGCATTTGGACTTACCCATACGTCCAGGAGATAATTCCCACACCCCTTTGCTGGGCAATGAGTTCTATATCTCTCCCTGCATTCTTCCCTCTCATCTGTCTGCTGCCACCAACCTCTTTCCCACTATCAATGCCCTCCGCACCAAACAGACCCAAGCTAATACAGTCTATCCTACTCCCACCTGCTCACCTACATCCACTGCTGCTCCTGGCTGCTCGGGACATATCTCCTAACCCAGGGCCTCCTCAGCACATTCCCACTATTGTCCCTAGCATTACCAACAGATCCACCCCTACAAACTCTGTAAACCCACTCAACCTTAAACACATTCCCTTGATCCCAGCTCACTCTCTCTCTCTCCCTGGAGCTCTCTGGAACCCACGGTCTGTATGTAACAAACTCTCCTACATATACGACCTATTCATCTCTCACAAATTACTTTTCCTTGGTCTAACAGAAACCTGGCTGACCCCCTCTGACACTGTCTCCCCTGCCGTGCTCTCCTTTGGCGGTCTCCAACTTTCCCACACTCCCCGCCTCGGTAACAAGCATGGAGGAGGTGTTGGCCTTCTCCTATCTGATACCTGCTCTTTTGTTCCCATTCCTCCTCTACCCTCCCTTACCCTCCCCTCCTTTGAGGTGCAATCTGGTCCGCATCTACTCCCCCTCCAACCTGCAAGTGGCTGTGGTCTACCGCCCCCCAGCCTGCCACTGCCTTCTCGACCACTTCTCTTCCTGGCTTCTCCACTTTCTTTCCACTGACATCCCCACTATTGTCATGGGAGATTTTAACATCCCAATTTATGCACACCTCCCTGCTGCCAACAAACTCCTCTCGCTCTCCTCTTCCTTCGGCCTCTCACAGTGGACCTCTGGAGCCACCCACACAGACGGACACACGCTGGACCTCATCTTCACCCGCCCTGCCCCTATCTGACATCTCAAACTCCCCCCTCACCCCATATCTGACCACAACCTGATTACCTTCTCCACCATCTCCACTCCACCTGCTCCTCCTGTCTCACATCTAGTGCACCCCCGCAGGAACTTACAAAACCTCAACCCACGCACTCTCTCTGATTCTCTTGCCCCTCTTTCTACCATATCCTCACTTGACAACCCAGACACAGCCGCTGCTTTCTACAACAACACAATCATCACCACCCTTGACTCAGTCGCTCCTCTCACACACAACAGAACCCGCAACATCAACAGACAACCCTGGCACACAGACTCCACCAAACAACTGAGGCGAGCTTCCAGAATTGCTGACCGCCGCTGGAAGAAAAGCCGCTCCACCGACGACTCATCACCTAAATACAAACAATCGCTACACACATTTAAGCTGCACTCACCACCGCCAAACAGGATTACTTCACCAATCTCATATCCTCCTCGTCTCACACTCCCAGACATTTATTAACACCTTCAACTCTCCCTTCGCCCCCTGCACCTCCTCCCCCATCTCTCCTATCAGCGGACTACTTTGCCACTCATTCTTACATAAGATCAACCTCCTCAGAGAAAGCTTCCACCCCTCAGTCCCCACCTTACCCACCTCTAATACCCCTACCATCGCCACCACCCACCCTCACCCTGACACAGTACCCAGTGAACACTTCCAAACCTGCTTTCCCACTGTTAGTCACGATAACCTTTCCTCTCTAGTGTCCAAATCCAACCTCACTACCTGTAACCTTTACCCACTGCCATCCTACCTCATCCCAGACCTCAGCACTGTTATTTTCCCAGCCCTCACCCACCTTTTCATCTATCATTAACCTCTGGCATCTTCCCTTCCTCTCTTAAACACGCGACCATCACACCCTATCCTTAAGAAACCATCTCTCGACCCCTCCTCACTGTCCAACTATCGCCCCATCTCGCTGCTTCCTTTTGCATCCAAACTCCTGGAACAGCACGTCTATCTTCAATTGTCCTCCCACCTCTCCTCCAACTCTCTCCTTGACCCACTCCAATCAGGCTTCCGACCCAACCACTCCAAGGTCACCAACGACCTAGTAACTGCTAAAGCCTCACGCCACTACTCTGTGCTCCACCTCCTAGACCTGTCCTCCGCCTTTGACACGGTCGACCACTCCATCCTGCTACAAATCCTCTCCTCCCTCGCATCACGGACTGGCCCTCTCCTGGATCTCTTCATACCTCTCTGAACGGACATTCAGTGTCTCTCACTCCTACACCACCTCCTCCTCCCACTCGCTCTCTGTGGTGTCCTCAGGGTCTGTCCTGGGCCCACTCCTCTTCTCTATCTACACTCTTGGTCTGGGTCAGCTCATAGCCTCACATGGCTTTAACTACCACCTGTACGCGGACGACACCCGCGGTATATCTCCGGTCCTGATATTAACTCTCTTCTCTCCTGGATCCCAAAATGCCTATCACCATTTCCTCCTTCTTCTCCTCCCGTCGCTTAAAAACTAAATGTAGATAAAACAAGATTCATCATCTTTCCACCGTCCCTCTCTCTCCCCTCCACCTGATCTCTCTATCACTGTTAAGGCCACACCCCTCTCACCAGCTCCACAAGTCCGCTGCCTTGGGATAACCTTTGACTCCTCTTTATCCTTCAAACCGCACATCCAAGCCCTCACCTCTGCCTGCCGCCTCCACCTGAAAAATATTTCACGCATCCGCCCATTCCTCAACTCTGACACTACAAAAACGCTAGTCCACGCCCTCGTCATCTCCCGCCTTGACTACTGCAACATCCTTCTCTGTGGCCTCCCAGTTAGCACCCTCGCTCCCCTCCAATCCATCCTCAACTCTGCTACCCGTCTGATTCACCTCTCTCCTCGCTACTCCTCTGCCTCTCCGCTCTGCTAATACCTTCACTGGCTGCCCATTGCCCAACGAATTCAGTTCAAATTACTCACCCTGACCTACAAGGCTCTCCATAGCCTCTCCCCCTCCATACATCTCTGCCCTAATTTCCAGATACCTCCCCTCACGCAATCTCCGCTCCTCACAGGACCTTCTCCTCTGCTCCCCTCTCATCAGCTCCTCACATAACCGTCTCCAAGACTTCTCCCGTGCTTCACCCACACTCTGGAACTCCTTAACCCAAAACATCAGACTCTCCCCAACTTTCACCAGTTTCAAAAGCAACCTGAAAACCCATCTCTTCAGGATAGCCACAACCCACACTAACCCCACCACCACTACACCGGCCCGCAAACATGTCTGCCCCACACCTTCTGTCTCTCCCCTTCTTCCTTGTAGATTGTAAGCCCTCGCGGGCAGGGTCCTCTTTCCTCTCTGTTTCAGTTACTAGTCATTTTTGTCACCATTGTAATTGTTCCACATTTGTTATGTATGTAATTCCCCTTAAATGTACAGCGCCCTGGAATTAATGGCGCTCTAAAATAAATAATAATAATAATGCAGGCTCACAAGCAGAGCCCGCACGATTGGTGCATGAAGCCAGCTGTATACTACAGCTGGCTTTATGCACTATTGGCGATTAACCTCTTAGCTGCCATGGTTGCAGTTGACCTCTGTATGCATCAGCACATTCGCAGAGGGCTGATGGCTTCTGGGCTCTCTGTGACGTCACCACTCTGGGCACACCCGGTCATGGTGATTGACTGTTATGTAAAAGAAAAAACTGCGATTATAGTTCATCCCACAGCACATGAAGTGAAAAAAATGATCAAGAAGTCATGTAAACTCCAAAGTGATACCAATAAACACATCAATTGGTCCTGCATAAGTGCTAAAACATAATATAAATTGGGCATCACTGGAGTCATATTGACCCATTGAGTAAAACTAACATGTCATATATATTGATGTCAGAATAGAAAAAAGCTACCAGGATTGCAGTATTTTCTTCATCCTGCCACCCAAAAAACTGATTTAAAGGCGATCGAAAAAATGATACCAGAAATAGAAATAGTCTACACATCCAGCAATAAATATACCCCTACACAGCTCTGTACACAGAAAAAAAAAAAAAAGTTATGGCTTTCAGACTGTGGTGATGCAAAAACTTGTTTTGTGTTGTTTGTTTTTTTTTTAAATCAGTGTTTTTATTGTGTAAAAGCAAAAATCTAAAATAAATTTGGTATTGTTGTAATCATTGTAAATTTATGTAATTTATTTTGCACGGTGACCACTGTAAAAAAAATAAATAAATAAATAAAAATAAATATGTTAATACAGACAGTCCCCGGGTTACAAACGAGATAGGGACTGTAGGTTTGTTCTTAAGTTGAAATTGTATGTAAGTCGGAACAGGTATATTTATTAAATGCAATTCCTTTCTTTTTAGTTTTGGATAGTGCAGGGAACAGTTTTTACATTTGTTTTGCTGTCTGTGGCCTTTTTTAGAAGATTTCACCCAATGTTCTGTATCTCATGTGCAGCTGTGGCATGCTGGCATTTGGTTATCATGGGGCGTAACTCAGTGTTAAATGTCAGCCACGCCCCATAAGTCTCCGTTTGTAACTAGGGGACGTATGTAAGTCGGAACGATGTAAGTAGGGGACTGCCTGTGTGTGTGTGTGTGTGTGTGTGTGTGTGTGTAATAAATATATATATATATATATATATATATATATATATATATATATATATAAAAATCAGGATTGCTGTATTTTGTTCATCCCACCTCGCAAAATTATTGAGAAATAGCAGTCCGTGTCGTATTAACCTCAAAATTTTACCAATGTGAATGTCAACTCATCCTGCAAAAATCAAGCCCTTAATCAGCTACATGTACAGAAATATAAAAAAAAGTTATGATTGTCAGAATATGACAACATAAAACATTATTTTTTACACAAAAGCATTTCTGTTGTGTAAAAGTAGTAAAACATAAAAATCTATATAAAATTTTTATTGTTGTAATTGTACTGACCCGCTTAGTAAAGTTATCGTGTCATTTATACTGCACAGGGAACACTGTCTAAATTAAACCCAAAAAACATTCCAAATTTTATGTCCCAATGCTAAAGCAAAAAATACATGTAAAACACTTGTGGGCCCAAAATGAATTCCCTGAGGGGTGTTGAATCCAAAAATGGGTTTCATCTATTCTTGTGCTTTTGACGCTTTGCAAATACAGCATAGCACCCACCAAAATCTGTGTTCCAAAAGCAAAATAGCACTCCCTCCCTTGTATGCTCTGCCATGTGCACAAACACGTTTTTGGGGTTGTTTTTTTTTTTTAAGCTTCCCTTTTGAAAATGGATCATTTTCAGCAAAAAATTACACATTATTGAAAAAAAATGGTCTCTTTCACAGGCTAACATTAAAGAAAAGTTCTGAAACACCTGTGAGTTCAATATACTCGCTAAATTCAAATTTTATTTGCCAAACGGGGCAACTAAGTACCAATTTTCCAACTATCACCCAAATTAGTGATATAAAATTTAACATTTAATAATAGACCTATGAAAAGTACCAGGCACAATAGTGTAAATACAAAATAAATAAAAATTATGTATATGAACAAGGGGTCAGTATTGCAGCTATACTATGTTAATTTTTGAACACCAAACTGGCTAGCATTCACTATGGTATTAGAATACTAATTTCATGCTGCTGCTCAGCTGAGTTGTCATTATTGCCACATAGCTTAAAGAGTACCTACTGTATCACCTTCAGAGAAACCTCATGAAGTAACAGAAGACTAAAATACAAACACTTTCTCAAATAAGCTTCATTAGGAAAACCAATATAGAGGGCGCAGTGAGCTTTCCAGCTCCTTTCCCATAATGCCTTGTGATATGCAGATGCTTAGTAGTGGGCTAAAAGGCAATCAAAACACTACACGCCTTAACTGGTGCTCTCCATAAGGAGAGATGTTCCCCTTCTCCTAGGAAAACCCAAGCCTGTATTTCCGTTTTTAACAAAAGCGCTGGCCCATTAAGACAGCTCGGCACATGACAGCTTGATGGATGACTGTGATGACAGTTGTAATTTCCTGAGCTGGGAGAGTCCACAGTGCAGGGGGGAGCCTGTAAGTCCACATCATGTGCACACCAGCAGCAGTATAAGGGCTTGTTCACACGGAGTTTACACTCCGTGTTAGAAGCGCTTTTAGGATCCGTCTTGGGGTCCACTCTGTCGGTCCCCAAGACGGATCCAAACAATTAACAGTGAGATTCATTGCTGTCTATGCCGAACACGCAGCGGCGTTCAGATGAGTGTTAACTCCGTGTGAACAAGCCCTAATACAGATGTCTGTGTGCTATGGGAGAGGAGGCTAAAGCAAAAGGTAAACTCTGTCACACTGTTTCCTTAGGCTCTGTCTCCACTGCACAGAAAAAAGTCAATTTTTACAGTGTTTTTCATTTTCCAAACACACTGAAAAAACTACTGAAAACATCTCCCAAAGACTTGTATTGTAAAACCCTCCTGCTGTCTCCACTGAGCTTCTGTTTTCTGCTTGTTATTTTCACTGGTCGTCTTTTGCAACATGCTCTAAAAAACGCTAGAGCAGGGCAGAAAATTTACTACAGGAGTCTATGGAAAGCGCTGCACACTTTTTGCCGCAATTTTTCAATGAAAACCCACCCAGGAGATTCATCCCTCCTATAATGGGTGTTAAAGTTTACACTTGTTTTCAATTCTGCATACAAGTGTCCTCGTTCGGACCATTTGTAATAAAGTGATCATGTTTTTGTCACTAACATTTTTTGTGTAATTCAAGATTTTTGCTTTAATGACGCTAGATATACTTTTTTTTTTAAGGATTTTGGTGCCAAAATCTTTTTCTTGGAAGATTTTGACACTAATAAAGTTCTCGCTTTGAATGCTTAACATACGCTTTTTTACGGATTTTGTTATGTTTTGTTTTTTTACAGATTTTGACACTAATAAAGTTCTCCCTTTTGTTGCTAAAAGTTTTTTTAAGTTTTTTGGTGCTAAACTACTTTTATTTTTTACGGATGTTAACACTAAAATAATTTGTTTTACAGATTTTGGCACTATTAAAGTTATCTTGCTTTTGGCGCTAAAATAAAATTTTTTGCAGAGTTTTTTGGACAAAAAAATTTTTTTTTTACTTTTTGATGCTAATAAATTTTTAGTTTTTGTTGCAAAATACCCCTTTTTAAAAAAGGATTTATTTTAAAATTTCTTTTTTTTAACGGATTTTGGCACTATTGAAGTTATGTCATTTTTGCCAAAAAAAATCCTTTTTTTTTAACAGTTTTTGGGGCAAAAATTTATAGCACCAAAACCCTTTAAAAAGTATTGTAGTGCCAAATCCAAAAATAAAAAATTTTAAGCGGCAAAAGCAACATAATTTTTTTTTGTTAAATAAAGGGGGCCGTTTTTTTCAGCTGCTTTGACAGGCAGGGGACATGAAATCATGTTTATATTTGGCTTTCATTCTTTTTGTCCCGCAGTGTAACACGCCTTAGGGGCGTTTACAGGCAAGTGACAATCCCATCTTTTTTGCCCGATTTGTACTTTTTTTGGGGCCGCCCCCCAGCCCGGGGGGGGCTTTTTTTTCCCTCCGCGATGACAAGAAAAGCCCCCCCCTTCACTTTGGGGATGCACATATTCCTCCAGAAACGAGGGAAAAAATGTGCAGCTCAATGTTTTTTCGGCCCCCCAGGGGGCGGAAAAACTGTGCGGTGGGGACTGCTGCACGGGTTTTCCATAGCGCCCCGTTCTGCTCATTTTCTGCAAAACCTCAAACCGCCTGAAAGACTGTCCGAAAACCCTGCGTGGAACACCCCTTATTTTTCTGTGCCTTTTAAAACCGTATGTAGGGGGAGACTCGGCTCCCCCTCACAGTGGTATCCCCCAACTTTTAATAAGGATCCCTGATTAAAAGTGAAGTAAAACCTTTTCCCTGTAAAACTGGGGGAAACCCTCTAAATTGCTAATAAAAAGTTTTAGAAAAGGTTTTTATTTTTTCATCTATTATAAATTTCCCTGGTTTTTGTGTGGAGTAAGGGTGCCTTTAAGCTAGACTTTTTTATTTTTTGCAGCTAAACTATGCTACTTATTGAGAAGCTTACTAGCTAGCATTAACTATAGTATTAGAAGACTAGTTACAGTTTGCTGCTCCACTGAACTATCATTGTTGCCGCAAAGCCTGAACTAAAAAGAATGCTTTAATCCCCCTACACACAAACTCCTGGTATTTATTCCCCAGTTTTAAAAACTAATTATTTTTCAAAGACTACTACACCCCCTTTATATTAAATTAGCACCTTGGGGTGTTTGTAAATTTGACATGGTGCCTAGAAAATCCTAAGGAAATGAAGACTCCAAAATCAAGTAGGTGCTCCTCATTTTGAGGCTTGTGGTGAAGTTTAATAGTACACTAGGGCCACATATGTTATATCTCTAAAAAGTCCAGAATTAGGGGAATCAATATTGTGTTGTGTTTTCCTGGTAACATCACTGTGTTCCTGTAAATAATAGATACAAATTTGAAGATCTGCACACGAAAAAGTGAAATTGTTTACAATGAAGCGATCATCAGTGTGTGATGTAGCCAAAGACGCCACTTCTCTGCCTTTTGGGATTCTTCCCGTCCCCTCGGTTTCTCAATTTCAACCTGCTGATACACTCTAAGCCGTGGCCACTTCCCTGAGAGCATCCGCTTGAACCCACAAAGGGGGGCGTTGATCAATTGTAAGGTTTTGTCTTGGTCTCATAATTCAAAATGTGAACAGCATGATGAGGGGACTGTTTGGATCCCCAAATTTACATTGATCCCTTTAAAAATTTATTGGGTGTTAGGGCAAACCCTCAATTTTCCATTTACTCCTTTTTAGAGATCGCAAATTTTGCAAAAATACTGAAACATTTAACTTTTTCATTTAAAAACTAAAGTTAAGACGGGCCCAAATTTAGGCATTTAAAAAAAATTTCAAGAAAATTTATTTTATCCTGGGAAATTTTTAGCCAAAACTAAATTTTCCCTAATTTTTGTTAGTAGTGTATGGTGGATGCTACTTGTAAACTATTTTGTGTGGTATAACTGTCCTAAAAGCAGAAATTTTGGAACTTTGAATTTTAACGACGTTTTGACATTTTTTACAAATACACAGCGGTTGTATGGACCAAAATGTATTGCTAACTTAATTACTACCTAAGCTCAACGTGTCATGAGAAAGTAGTGTCTGAATCACATGGATAGGTAAAAGTATCAAAAGTTATTTCCACCTAAAATGACACGTCAGATTTAAAAAACTGGGGCTGTGTCGGGAAGGTCAAAACTGTCTCCATCTGTTAAAGGGGTTTTGCCACGATGTGATGTTACGTGGATCCTCCCAAAAAGGGATTTAATCATTTTTTAAATATAATATTACAAAAATTGCAGCCTAGAAAGCTACAGGGTCCTTACCTCCCTTATTACTTAAAAGCTTCTATTTGATCGACCCGACAAGAGCTGCGGCGGCTTGCACAAGAACACTTCTTATCTGATAAAGGGGGCGAAAACTTTTAAGGGGACCGGGTAGAAATATGTTGTCTTTTGTATACAGAATCCCTAGTTGTAGTGTGATTATCATGAGTAGATCCCTGCTTTATCTGATGACAGAACATGAAGAAGCCTTTTACAAGGGCTTTCTGTGTAGAAAGGGTGTCTCTTCTTTTGCTCTCAGAATTCCACTATCTCTATCTACTTCTCGAGTGACACTTTCACACTCCCTATCTCACTCTCTCTCTCCCTCCTCTCTCCCCTCCCCTCTCTCTCTCTCTCTCTCTCTCTCTCTCTCTCTCTCTCCTCTCCCCCACTCTCACTCTCTCCCCTCTTTTCTCTCACTCTCCTCTCTCTCCTCCCCCTCTCTCTCTCTCCCCTCTCCTCTCCCTCCCCCTCTCTCTCTCTCCTCTCTCCCCTCTCCTCTCCTCTCTCACCCTCCTCTCTCTCCACTCCCCCCTCTCTCTTCCCCCCTCTCTCTCCCATCTCTCTCCCTTTCTCTCCTCTCCCTCTGGCTTCTCTTTCCTCTTTCTTTAGCAGAAAAGGCACATCCTGGCAAAACCCCTTTAAGTTGTTTAGAAAAATTTGGTGTTTTTCCTAATGCTCCGCTTAAGAAATTAGGTTAAAGAGGATCAGTTACCAGTACATATTGCCATATGCAAGCGTATCCTTTCATTATGCCAGGTCCATTGGGTCATTACGTTATAAAGCACAAAAAATGTTATCTGATAGCAACTAACATAGAATACTGCTGATTCATAACCGAGTCCACTATATTAAAAAAGAATAGCTTTGCTGTTTTTTCCTGCCCTCATCACCAGTGATTAACTGTGATTGGTGTATCTGTATACACAGCCACTGTCAATCAATGAGGGGAGTAGAAGAAGTGCCATGTTAAGAACGAAGACTAAGGGCTCGTAGTTGATTATTTGGCTAATTTAAAAGGGGTTTAAACCCGGTAAAAAAAATTTTTTGTAAAAAGGGGGAAATAAAAATTTAAAAAGGGGCCTCTGCTTTTAAAACAAACCAAACCCTTTAGTTTATTCCCCTAAAAAATTTTGGCGCTCAAAAAGGCCCAGAATGAAATTGCCCAATGCAATTTCCCGGGGATTTAAATTTTGGGAAGACCCCAAAATTTTTTATCCCCAAAAGGCCCAAAGGCCAAAATTTTGGCAATTTTTTTCCAAAGGGGAAATTTTCCTTTTCCCAAAAATTTTTGCAAAAAAAGGGAAATTTTTCTTAATTGAGTTTAAAAATAAAGGCCCCTTTGCTCAAAAAAAAAAACAATTTTTTTCCTTTTTTTTGAAGTTTTTTTGTGAATTTAAAAAATTCAATAATAGGAAATTTTAAATTTAAAGGGGGCATTAACACAAAACATTTTTCTACCCCTCAAATTAACAGCAATAATTCCATTATTAAAAGGATTTTCCCCCCCCCCCTCACTAATACAAACTCTCTTTTAAATTCCCCTTTTGGGGAGGGACGATAGCACAGCTGTGGAGGATTGGTTTTATGACTCTTCTTTCTTTCCAGGCCCAGTCTGAGAAGTTTAAAAATTTTCAGCAAAAAACCCTTTTTAAGGGCACACCACCCTCCCCAAAAAAATGCAGAGAAAGATTATCCTATTTTCCTTTCATGTATTACTTGTGGTTTAGTATAATGTTCTCTACCCCCGTGGAGAGTACAATAGAGCCATTATTTGTCAGTACCTACTATTTGTAATGAGACTACATAGAGATAAATAGCAGCTGAAGATTATTTTTCCCCCCCCATACAAAAGGTTTTTTAAAAAATTTTCTCTCAGGTTTTAGAAAAGGGCAATAATTTTTTAAATTTTTTTTTAATATTTTTTTAAATTGGGATTTTGGGCTGCCGTAAAAAAATAAAAAAAAAATTGGCCAAAAATTCTAAAAAAAAAAAAAAAAATAAAAAAGTTTTTCCCGGGAAAAGTGGGGGGTTTTAAAATACCCCCATTCCCCGAAGGCATAATCCCCCTTTAAAATCCCTAAATTTGCTTTAAAATTTTTAAACACCTTTTGTTATTGGGGGAAAAAAAAACACAAAAAAGCCAAAATAAAATGGGCCATTTTATCAAAAACCCGGTAAAACGGTTTTTTGTTGACCCGCAAAACCTAAGAACCCCAGCTTTCCTTTTTTTTTTTTTTTTTTTTTAAAAAGCCCTAAATAGAGCTTTAAACCTTTTGTTGGTTGCCCATTTCAATAAAACAGTTTTAAAATGTTTTTGAAATGTTTTTTTAAAAAAAAATTTTCTTGTTTTAAAATGTCACAAAAACTGCATCCAAAAATGCAGTAACCATGCATTTGTTTTTTTTTTTTTTAAGGATTTTTTTCAGCCATGGAAAAATGAAAGTTGAAATGAAAAACCCGATATTTTAAAAAGCAAATTTCTTCCCCTAAAAAAAACCATTTTATTTTTATGAGCAAAGTAACTTGAAATCAAATTTTATGATGGGATTTTTAAAAAGGTTTATTTAAAACTAAAAGGGGAAAAACTATGGGTGCATTAAAATGGCATTTGGGGGGGCTCCTGAAACAAAATGCTCACAAAAAATTTTTAAAATTCTCTTTAAGGTTGGGGAAAAAGGGTTTTTCTTTGGGATTCCCCCCAATTTTCCCCCAAAAATACTTTACATTTTAATTTGTTTTGTATTGGTTTTAAATTTTTTCACCTAAGGGAAGGGGAAATTGGGGGGTTTCAGTGTCCCCCCGGGTCATGCATGAAGGGGAAAAGGATTAAAATTTTCCCGTTTAAACTTCAAAAAATGTAAAATTCAGTTTAAAGGTTGGAAAAAAGGCCAAAAAAAAGCAAAAAATGCCAGTTTTTCTTTTATATTTTTTTTTTGGTTATTTTTTTTTTATTTTGTGTTTTTTTCCTTAAAGCGATGGTTTTCCCGGGGAAATAACAGAATAAAAAAAAAGACAAAAAAAGGGGGTTTTAAAAAGCCCAAACAAAATGACAAATAAAAAAACAAAAAAACATTAAAAGGGAAATTTCGGGTAAACTTAGGGCAATTTTTATTTAATAAATCACAAAAACCTGCCAAAAAAGGGCTTTAAATTTCCCCAAAAAGCCAATAAAAATACATATTTATTACCTCAGCAATAAGAACTAAACAACAACATATAGAAGAATTTTTAAGAAAAGGGTTTCCAGAAAAAATAATTCCCCCCCCAGGGTAAAATTCCCTAAAGAAGGTCCCCAATAACAAAATTGGTTTTTGCATAAAAAAAATTCAAAAAAGTCAAAAACCCAAAAAAGTAAACTAATCCAATTTTCCCCGAAAAGAAGGAAAAAGCTTTTCCCGAAAGTAAAAGGTTTTTTTTTATGTGGGAGTTTTCTGAAATTTAAAAATTTGCAATTTAATTTAAAATTTAAGAAGCATAGCTCAAAAAAACTAATAAAATGGTTAAAAAGATCATTTAAATAAATAGGGACCTATGTAGTAATATAAATACCAATGGACAAGTCGCTCTTGATATGCTTCAATCCCATCCCAATTTTCCCAAACTTTGGAGAATTCATTTTAAAATGTAATTTAAAAACAAATTTTTTTGGCCCTTTTGCATCTTTTTCTTTCCATATTTTTTTAGTGGTGTGGGGTTTTTAAAATTTTTGCCAAAACCACAGCATTCCCCATGTCCTTCCCCCACGCTTTTTCCCTTTTAAAAAAAATTTAATAAAACGCAATCCAAATTTAAAAAAAAATTTTGGTTTTTTTTTCCCCAAATTTTAAAGTTTTAAAAAAAAAAAAAAAAAAACTTTCCCAAATTTTGTAAAGACCTCATCCTGCGGAAAAATTTTCTACAAAAAACCCCTTTTAATCCCAAAAGGGGGCAGCAATGGGAAAACCCGGTATAAACACAAACCCCCAAAACCCTTTAGTAAAATTTTTGGATGAGGGAAAAATTTTTTGGGAAAAAATTATTTTACACATAGCCCTTTTGGGTATGGTTTTGGAGCCATTTTTTTTGGAAAAATTGATAAATTTTTTTTGTTTTTTTCCACTCAAAATAAAATTGAAAACACTGTTTTAATTTTACCTGTTTTAAGGAAATTAAAATTTATTTGAAACCGGCAAGAATAAGTAAAAGTAAAAGGGAAAAATTTTTCCCCCCCTTTTTGTTCTGAAGTTAAAATTTAACCCAAAATAAAGGGGTATTTTTAAAAGCATAAAATTTTTTATTATCTGAATAAACCCGAGGTACTGTTAAATTAGGAAAAAGACATATGGAAAAAAATGGGTTTTTTTTTAAAGGTCTTTGCCACATGTTTATTTCCCCGCGAAATTTTCGGGCCAGAAAAAACTTCCAAATAAAACCGTTTGAAAAAGGGCCTTATGTGCATAAAACAAACACGAGAAAAAGCAAGGAACACGCCCAATGAGGATTAGAGATTTCATTAGGGGAGGTGTCTGAAGATTAAGGCAGATACATATGTGGGGGTCCTTGGTAAAGGTTTTAAAAAAGTTTTGAACAGAAATTTAGTGCGCATTTAGGAGAAGGATTAACGAAGAAAAAGGTTGATGGGGGTTGAAAGGGAATTTTAAAAAAAAAAACCAATTTTCCCGCAAAGTGGCTTGTACTTATGGGAAAAGGGGAAATAAAAATATTTGCACCGTTCCCCAAAAGCTTTTTAGGCCTTATTAGATGGTGCCAAAAAGAAACCAAGGGTTTTCTTTTTTTTAACACATTTATAAAAAACATTAAAAAAGCTGAGTCCATCACTAAGAAACCTCAAACTAAAGTCCAAGCGTTGCAATGGGAAAACATAAAGAAAACCCCCACCACCAAAAAAGGCACTACCCCTCCCGGCCCCGGGGGAAAAAGGGCATGCTTGCTGTAATTTTTTTGGGCCCCCCGCACAAGTATAAATTTGGGGGAAATTTTCCCCAAACCCAAAAGGGGACCATGATTCCCCGGGGGGTTACTAAGGGTTTTAAATTCGGAAATTTGGGGTGGAAAGGCCCTCAAAAACCAAGAGAACGTGCAAAGCACAAACCCAAAGGGGTCTTCCTTCTGCCAAAAACAAGCCCCCAGTTCACAAAATCCCCTTTTTTCCCCAAAAGTTTCCCCTTGTTGCTTTTGACATTTTTTCCCCCCCCATCCCCTTCATTCAAAACCCAAACCCCCCCAACTCGACTTCCACCTCAATCCAACAATGAATTAAATTAGAGGACAAGCATTTTACCAGATAAAATTAACCCCCCAATTTACAAAAAGTGGGGTTTTTGAGGGAAACCCCGACTTCAAAACGAAAGGATTTTACAAAGGTTGCTTAAAAAAAGGGGGAAAATTTTGTGTTTCCCTAAGGGAGGGACCCCATGTAAAGAAGAACTAATAATTTTTGCCAAGTTTTTATTTTCACCCAGTCCACAAAGGAAAGTTGGGAAAACCAAAGGGAAATTTTTATAAAAGAACGCCCCCCAAGTAAACCTAAAAAATGGGCTAGGTTTAAATTGGTCTAAAACAACAAGAAAGAATGTCTTTAAATATCCAAACCACTTTGAAAACACTCGGCTTCAAAACCCGAACAAAAATGTTTAAAGGGAAACAGCTTTATCGGTAAACCCGGGGGACTGGAAAATGTCGAAATAAAGTTTGCGCTGTAAAAAAATACAAATCTATTTTCCCTGGGGGTTTGTATAACCCAAAAGTCCAAAAGAGCTGAGAAGGAATTATTTTGGATTTCCCTTTTTTAGTCTCTTACCGGGAGGCCACTTTACCCCGTTAAAAATTTCCCCTTTTTTTTTATCCATGTTTATTCTAATCTAATCCCCTACATTGGAATTTGTGGTTTTTTTGTGGGTTTTTTTATTTTTTTTTTTTTGTTTTTTTTTTTAAATGACGCTCTGGACCATATCAGTTTTTGGTTTTATTTTTTAAAATTTGGGTTTGTAATTTAAATGGGGAACATTCCTCTGTGTCAGTTTAAAGGGTAAAAGGGAAAAACTTTAAACCCCGGCTAAAAATAATAGTGCAGTCTCAGAAAAAACCCCTAAACAGGTAATCGTGTAAAAACCCACTGGGCAAAATTCTACCCTTTAAATTTTTTTTAAATTCCCCTTTTTTTTGTTAAAGTTAAAGTAAACACAGTACTGGGCCCTAAAGTTTTTTTCACGTGGGAGTTTTCCAGGCTTCCCTCTGGGCATGTTTTTCAGGGTAACTCACGGGAAAGCAAAAGGGCAAAAATTAAATCAACCCGTGCAATTCAAGAAAGCCAGAAAAAGTAAGAACCCCGTTGGGGAGAATTCCCTTAAAGGGACCCGGAGATTTGGGGCCCCTGCCCTAGAGTTTTTGGGCGTTTAGATTTTTACCAAGTAAAACTAATTTGGTTTTTTACCCCCTTTACACCCCAGCACTTACAAACCCAAAATACAAGCTTTCGCAGAAAAAAAAAACAAGCAAACACTTTTAGATTTTAATCAAACCTTCGAACCGCCTGCATGTAAGTGGGAAATCCCTCCCCCTCCACACTTCATTGTTTTTCCCCCAGGGAAAAGGTTTTTTACAATGAAAATTATCTGTATTTTGAGCGAATTTTTTTTCGACCCCAAAAATTTTTTAAAAACGGGAAAAGGGTTTTTTTGGTTTATTCCCAAAAATTTCCCCGACAAAGCGGGTAAAAAAGGTTAAAATCCCCTAACATCCTATTAAAAAAGAAACGCGGGCCCTTTTTCCCCGGCCCTTTTCCTTTTTTTTTGCGGCCAGGCAAAAAAAATTAAAAGAATAAGCAGGGGGAAGTGGTTTCGAAATTTCCCTGACTGGGGTGTGTTAAAGGGGTTTGGCGATTTGGGGTGTAAAAATCACCCTTTACCCCAAAATTTTTACATAGAACCCGCGTTTCCTGTTTTCAACACCCCAAATTTTCTCTCAACGTCTCAAAGGGAAAAAAGGAAAATTTCCTCTGCCCGTGGCCAAACAACTCAGGGAAAAAAAATTATTTTTTCTGCCCCAGAAAAACCCTACTTTTAGCTTGAACCCTTTCCCCAAATTTTGTTTAAAATTAGGGAATTTTAAAAATTTTAAAGTAGTTCCTAAGAAATTTTAAAAAAAGGGAGCAACAAACCGCAGAAAAAAACGGGGGGCGGTTGTGGGTTTGGGGGGCCCCCGGGCCCAAAAACAGACAACCCCCAACTATAAAAAACACTGGTAAAAATTTACCCAAGAAATAGAGTAGAAATTAAAAGGGGGAAACCCCAAAATTTTATAAACCCCGTTTTGCTAAAGAAATATTTCCCGGATATTGGGGGGCCCCGAACTTAAATTTGGGTAAAACCCCCCAAAATTTCTAGTAACCCGGGAAATCTCTTTTTTACAGGGAAAATTTCCCCTTTTTTTATCAGTATACATTTTCCCAAAATAGGGGTTCCAATTTTCCAAAATTTTAAACCCCTTAAACCCCCTGACTTTTAAAAATATCCACCTTCAGTTTTAAAATT
Source organism: Phyllomedusa bahiana (assembly GCA_025379985.1). Lineage (NCBI taxonomy): Eukaryota > Metazoa > Chordata > Amphibia > Anura > Hylidae > Phyllomedusa > Phyllomedusa bahiana. The sequence goes on from JAODAL010017647.1 coordinate 22,497, forward strand.
AAAAATACAAACAAACTTTAATCCCCACATTTTTTAAAAAAACCCGGAGGAAAAACCTTTCGGGTTTTGTTTTTTTCCCCCTGTTTTGGGCCCCAAAAACCCCTTTCCCAAAAACCCGTGTTTTAATTAACCAAAAAAAGGCAAAAAAAACAAAGTTACGTTTTTTTTGACTTTTGCACACCCCCCAAATTTTTTCATTGACCCCCGCCCCCCACGTAAATCTTTAAAAAAGCAAATTTTTAAAATTTAAAACAAGGTAATTTTAAAAAGGGGCCCAAAAAATACCCCGTTTATTATACCAAAAAAATAAGTTACTGTTTTTTGACTTTTTGCCACCCAGCCCAAAGTTCAAATTTACGCAGCATCCACGTAAAAAAAATTTAAAAAACAATTCTAAAAGGTCCCACCACAGGGAATTGAAAAGGAGCAAAAAAAACCTTTTATTAACGAAAACAAAACCCGAAAAAAGACTCCCTTTTCCCCTCCCCCCTTTTTTTAAAACTGGGGGTCAGACAGGTTTAAAAGGTCATTTAAATGCGGTTCGCAGGCGGTAAAAAGGGCCAAAAGTCCCAGGAAACAAAAAAGAGTGGTTTTAAAAAACTCCTTTTTGCGGGACATTTTAAAATTTTGGGGGGCAATTTCAGGTTTGGGGCCATCTGGACCCCGGAAAAAAAGGGGTATTCAAGCCAGTTCCCAAATAAAATGAGGTTCCCAAACATACTTGCCTTTTTTGGCACTTTTTTTAAATTTTTTTTGGGGGATGCAGGGTTTTTGGGTCAGGGTGTGGTCAAGACAAGGGAAAGTGGGAAAAAGGGTCCCCTTGAACTTTTTTTCTTTTCACCTTTTTTAAACCCAAGTGTTTGCCTAAATTTTAGCAAAGTAAACCAAAAGACTTTTGGGAAATTTTAATTTTTTAGCTTCTCCACCTTGTTTTTTGGGGGTAATAATGAAGGTTTTTTTGCTCCCCCCCATAGAAACTTTTTTTTGGTAAACCTCATAAACCCAAATCTTTAAATATCGAAAAACCTTAAACGGGTACGGCCCCCACAACACTAACCCCTCGAAAACTCGAAAGCCAATGCCTTTTTAGCCCAAACAAATTAAACTTGTACTCAGGTCTAAATAAGGCTTGTTGATTTTAAAATAAAGAGGGAACTTGTCGCTTTTTCATCACATCAGAAAAAAAAGAATAAAGTTTTTTTATTTATGAAAAACCAATTTGGGCAAAAAAAGGTCCCAAATTTTTAAAAAGCCAAAAACACAACATCTTTTTGTTTCTTGCCCCAGGTTAAGGGCCCAACATTTTTTCCTTTTTTTCCCCTTTAAAAAAAAGGGGTTTAAAATTTTTAGCCAAAAAATCAAAAAAAAAGGGATCCAAAAACCCTGGGCCCCCAAAAACCCTGTCCCTCCCCCCCCCAAATTTTATCATTTTTTTTCCTGAAAAGTTTAATGCTTTTTTAAACTGATGTAAAAAAAAAATTTTTTGATTTTGGCAGAATTATAAAAACTTTTAATTTTCCTTTTTTTCCCCAGTTTTTGATTGGTTTCCGTTTAAAAAACTTTTTTATATTTTACCCCCGGAAATTTAAAAAAATCCAAAATTTAAAAAAGAAAAATATTTGTTTTTGCTTTTTTTGGGGGTTGAAAATAAAAAGGAAACCCCGTTCTTTAAGGCCCCATTTTTCCTAAAAAGGGAAATCCGGAACTGGGTAAACCCCCGGTTTTTTTCCAAGCCCTGAAAAAATTCCACAAAACACCCCCCTTAAACAGGCCCCTTCAATACGACCCCCAAATTAGCCCCCCCCCAAAAATTTTTCCCCTTAAAGGGTTTTTAAAAACGTTTCTCAAAAGGAGGGGAAACCCCAAATTGGGAAAATTTTACATTTTTTCCTTTCCCGCTTTCCCACAATTTTTCCGGGTTTTTTTGTTTTTTTCCTTTTTTTTTTTCGGGGAGGAACTTTTGGTTTCCCTGTTCCCCCCCCAACCCCCGCCGTCCAAAAAACAAAACGCCCCGAAATAAACTTTCCCTGAGCCAAATGGAAAAACTCCCCCACAAAAAATTCCCCAAACCGGGTTGGAATAAACCCCCCGGCCCCCCCCCCGGAACCCTTGGGCCCCCAAACCCCTAAAAAATTTTAAGGTACCCAAATATTTTCAATTTTCCCCCAGAAGGGTTCAAACAAAAAATATATATTAGGGGGCCCTTTTTTTCATTAAAACATAACCAAGCTGGTTTTTCCCGGTATTTTCCCCAATTGGAAAACCCCCTTTTTTTTGTAAATTTTCCCAAATTCCCAAAAAGGGAAACCCCTCTAAAAGAAAAACCGCTTCTTTTCCATGTTTTTTTACTTCTAAATTTTTTTCAGGTTGTGCCCTACCCTATTTAAACCCTTTTGACGGGGGGTATTTTTTAAAAGAAAAATTGGAAATGCCCTTTAATTTTTTTTTATAACTCAGTTTTGGGGGGGGAAAAATTACTTTAAAATTTTTTCCCTTTTAAAAAACTTTTTGGGCCCTTTTGGCCCCACAGCAGCTTCCTTAAAAATATTTTTTTGTTAAAACAAAATAAAAAAATAGAAATTTTCCCAAAAAAAAAAAAATGAACACCTCTGAAACACCTCTGGAAACCCCTATTCAAAAAGTGATACTAACTTATTAAATTTACATTATAAAATTAAAAATACAAAATTTTTTTGGGGGCGATTTTTTTTTTCGGGCTATAATTTTTTCTTGTCTGAAAGAGGCTTTTTTAAAAACCCGTTTTTAATATTTCAAAAATTTAATTGTTAAATTTTTTTTTTTTAAAGCTTAATATTTAAAAATTGTTTTATCTAATTCCCCAGTTTTTTAATTTTCAAATAAAACCCTTTCAATGTTTTGCCCAATTTTGGGGCAAGGGGGAAAAATGTTCCGGAAATTTTTTGGCCAAAAAAACTTAAAAAAATTCCAAGGGGAAACCCTAAAAGCCCAAACCCCAAGTAAAGGTTTTTAAAAAAAAAGGGTTCCTGTTGGGCCTAAACCCTTAATCTAATGCCCCATCCAACAAATTTTTTTTCCCAAAAGCCCAAAAAATTAAAGGGGAAACTACAAGGACCCACAGAATTGGGGGTTCGATGTCCCCCTTTTTTTAGTTAATGAAACAAAAGGGGCCCCAGGGTACCTAAAGGGAAGTTTATGGTTATTTTTTCCCGGGGTTTTGGTTTTTAAGAGGGGGTTTCATTGCCCGGGTCGGTTAAATCCCAAACCTTTTAAAACCTTTTTTAAACTTAAAAGGTTATGGGGTTAGGGTTTTGAAAAAAAGATTTGGGGGTTTGGGAAGTTTCCCAAACCCCCAAAATTTTTTTCCAAATTTTTTTCCCAAAACTTTGGGGTTTAACCGAAAAGGGCAACCATTTAAGCAACCCCAATAATGTTATCTTAAAAAAAAATTTAATAAACATTTTAAATAATTTTTTTTTTTTTAAAAAGGTTTTCCCTGGCAAAATATTTCATATTCCTTTCCCCAAAGAATGGTAAACCCTCCTTAATTTCTCACTAATTTCCTAAAAGAAAAACAGTATTGGGGTATCGAACAAAGTTTCAAGGGAACTATTTTCCAGGAACCCTTTTCTTCTCTGCTTCCCTCAAAGGGAAAAGCTGGGGCGGTAAAATGTTCCCGTATTCCAAAAAATAAAATAAAAAAATTTTTTTGAGCAATCTGTTTTTTTTTCTCCCTCTCGTCCACAAGTTGAAAAAACAACTGCCCCAAACCCCCGCCTTTTCCGCTGACAAGGTTGGGAAAAAACCAAACGGCATTTTTTCAAAAAAGCACACATTCACACAAAGGGGAAAGTACTTAGGAAAGAAAAAAGAAAGTCCAAGGGGGTAAAATAAAACAATTTTACAAAAATTTTAACCGGCTTTTAAAACCCCCACAACCTGGGGGCCCCCAAAGGGGAAAAAAAATTAGGCAGGAAATTTTTTTTTAAATTTTCATAAAATTTTTAATTTGGGGTAAACATTTTAAATTTTGGGAAAAAAAAAAAGAAAGAAACTGTGCCTCTTTTTGCACCACCAAAGGGGGAAGAATCAGGAAAAAGGTAAGTTTTGGTTTACTTATGTACTTTTTAAAAAAAAATTAGTTAAATCCCCGTTTTCAAAAATCCAAGTAAAGGGTTTTTTTTTCTTTGGCAAAAAATAGTTTTGGAACAACCCCCCTTTACAAAGATATTTTATTTTTTTTTGAGGGTAGGAGGCCTCCAATAGAGGAGTTTCCCGAGGGACCTTAGTCTAAAATTGGGGATTAAAAATTAAAACTTTTAAAACAGGTACTCCAGGGAAATTAAAAAAATTACCCCCAAAACAATTGGGTATTTTGGAAATTTTCTTTTTTTAAAAATTAATACATTTTTCTCCTGCTTGTTTTTAGAATTTTCTGGTTGGCCGATTTCCCTCTCTGTTTTAGAAAAACCCGGACCATGACTTCACTCCCTGCTGTGTCTGATCAACACCTGAGCTTGTTTATCTCTTTCACTGACACACTTTAGAGCTTTGTGTGCTATTGCCCTACTATTTAATATTCCTTCCCCAAATGTTCCTCAAGGCTAATTTCACACGGTGTTTTTGCAGGGAAAAATTTACCCCCCGCAATTTACCCTGTGACCGGGGGGGGAGCGGGGGACTGAGCGGGGGGCCGGCACTTCGCCGGCCCATAGACTTGAATTGCCACGGCGCATATCGCCGCTAGTAATTCACATGCCCAATTATCTCCCCCCCCCCGGAAAAACCCAAGGAACAAAATCCATAGTTTCTCTATGAGAACTGTGAAATTACCGAATAAGGCCTTTAAGCCGTGTGAACATGCCTTAACAGGCTCAGCTAGGAATCGCAGAACTGAAATGTCAGTCACTGTTCTAGAACCACTTACATCTTGAACAGGAAGTGAGAGCCTGACGCTGCCTGTGGAGAGCAGGCTCTGTGGAATAGCATGGTGAGAACACCACTTTTAAAATTGGAAAAAAAAATCATATTATAAGGAATTCAGTAAAAACAACTTTATAACCCAACATATTTCCCACAAGCATTTAGGGGGACAACAAAGCATGACACTAAAAGCCTTACAAATCAGACACGGGGGGCAAAAGCATAAAATTTTGGTTTTGAATGCCAATTTCATGCGCATAATAATGGCATAGAATGCACCTGTTTTTATGACCCGCCTACTTGGGTCATAAATCGGGCACGTTCTAGGATAGGGTGACTTTTTCGGCCCGGGTATACAATTTTGAAGTGCTCTCCCTTCCCAATAATGCCCCCAAAAATCCGTAGCAAAGCTATAAAATTTTTAGTTTCGCTAGGGTCAAGGCCCCCCTCCCTCAAGTGGGGGAAATTTTTTAAACATTATGAAGGGGGTGCCCCGAATTAGGCTGTAAAGACGCCAATACGGGCGACCCCGTTAAACTTTCACCCAGGGGTTGAGGGGCCCTGGTCACAAGAGCTTACAGTCTATTAAGCGTGTACTGGTGAGACAAAGAAGTGCTTGGTTTAGATCAATCTTGTATACACAGGTCTTATTGCATAATACATTCTTTTGCATTTTTAGTAGTTTATGTACTAAAAACTGAAATCCAAGCTATTAGCTGGCTCAATTTCCTACTCTATTTTAAGCCAATTTCATGTTCTAGTGTGTTTGTTGGATTGTTGGAGGTCATGTCCCTTCTGTTTAGTCCTGTCTGTTATGAAAAGTCAAGAGTGGTGTAAGATTGGGAATCGTTGCACAAATGTGGCATGCACAGGACATTCAGCTTATTGCATGTGAAAAAAAAAAAAAAAAAAAAAAAAAAAAAAAAAAAAAAAAAAAAAAAAAAAAAAAAAAAAAAAAAAAAAAAAAAAAAAAAAAAAAAAAAAAAAAAAAAAAAAAAAAAACCGGGTGTACAAGCTAAAAATAAATTTTTTTTGTTGAAAGAAGAAAAATTCCGGACCTCCTCCGAGACAGGAAAGAGAAAAAACCATTTTTTAAACAGTCAATTTTCCCCTGTTAAATTGAAAATTTGTATAAATTCCCCCTTTTTCTTTGTTAAAATGCCAATTTTTTTAAAAAAGCACTCTAATTGGTGTAGTGTATTTTATAGTTGTTTCATGCTGAAAATCGGAATTTCTCTTTTGACCATTTTAAAAGCAAATTTTAAAGGAAACACTACAATTCTCAATTTAACAAAAGGGTATCAGAAAATTTTTGAACTCCAATTTTTTTGGAGTTTTTTGGGAAATTTTTGTTTCGATTGTTTGGGGGATTTTAGATTTAAAACTAAAGCACTAAATTAAAAAAATTATTAAAATTTAATTATGGGTGGAAAATTTAATTTAAAAAATTTTAAATTTAAATATAATTTTATTTTTAAAATATGGAAAGCCTTTATCTTATGACTTCATTTTGGTATTTTGCAGTATGTTATCACAAAGGTGCTGTAAAAGTATGTTCACACCATAAAAAGACAAAATGTCTGATGTATACGTTTCTATCACAAGAAAATGTAGAAACCAATGTGGAGAGAGATTAGCATGCCTAAAACACATACCGTATATTTGCATCCCATTTATTTTCTGTGTAATTTTACTACAATAATAATTTGGGCCCAAAAGTAGTATAAAGCATCCAGTGGACATATGAATCATAAAGGGAATGTAGTAGAGCCCTGCCTTCAACCCCAGCCTTTAACTATGATATCACCAGTGCTCGGGATACTTCTATGCCAGCAAATAACTGTGCATTTGTAAAACCTTTCATTCTGAAATGTTTTTATTGTGCTGCCTTATTCATTGTTTTATAGCCTAATGAAACAGCTGTGTAGTGACAAGGAAATATATATGTTGGGAAACCTCATTTCTTGTCGAACCAGTAATTTTCTTCTGCAAAATGCCTTCCAAATCCTTAACATGATCTCATGTGAAAGGTTGAAAAATGATCACAATTTCGAAGCTGTAAAATAAAGGGTGGCACATCTCCCGTTTTAGAAGTGGGCTGCACAGTTATGTGTGTCATTGGCTAGTAAACCTCTTTATGTTTATGCCAGATATATGTAATAGAAGAGAGATGAAGACTTGCCCTTGACATTCCTCCTCTTCATAGTTAATTGTGATGTCTGCATGTAGAGTGGTTAGTTTTATAAAGAAAGTACAATAAGAACGCACTGGTTATATCATCCTGTAATAAAACCGGTCTGTGTTTTTGGTTTTGGGTCTATGTTGATTATTGTTGGAGGTCTGCACTGAACAGTTTTAGCACTAGGTATATAGTGTTTCATGTTCCACTTTTGATGTGTTTTGCAGATTGAACCCGAAAAATATATCAGGCCTTTTACCAAGGTAAGTAAGGGATATCAGGTTATTGAAAAGGAATTTCCTGTTGGATTGCATTATTATCGAACTTGTTTAATTACTGTTTTGCTTACTTTGTTAAAGGAAAAGATATTGGGGCAGATTTATCAAGGCAGTTGCAACAGCATTCTGGCACAATTTGTGCCATAGAATGTTGTATATCAGGGATCTGCAACGTAGGCTCTCCAGCTGTTGGGAAACTACAAGTCCCATCATGCAACTACACGCCACTACTCTGTGCTTCTCCTCCTAGACCTTTCCTCTGCCTTTGACACTGTCGACCATTCCCTCCTGCTACACATCCTCTCCTCCCTCGGCATCACGGACTTGGCTCTTTCCTGGATCTCCGTGTACCTCACTGATCGGACTTTCAGCATCTCTCATTCTCGCTCCACCTCTCCTCTCCCGCCCTCTCTCTGTCGGTGTCCCCCAAGGGTCAGTCCTGGGCCCACTACTCTTCTCTATCTACACTCTTGGTCTGGGTCAGCTCATAGCTTCACACGGCTTTCAATACCACCTGTATGCAGATGACACCCAACTCTACATCTCCGGCCCAGATGTCGCCTCTCTTCTCTCCCGGATCCCTGACTGCCTGTCCTCCATTTCCTCCTTCTTCTCCTCCCGTCTCCTAAAACTAAACGTGGAGAAAACTGAATTCATTATCTTCCCACCGTCCCACTCCATCTCGCCACCTGATCTCTCTATCACTGTTAATGGCTACACTCTCTCACCAGCACCACAGGTCCGCTGCCTTGGGATAATCTTTGACTCCAATCTGTCCTCAAACCACACATCCAAACCCTCACCTCTGCTTGTCACCTCCACCTAAAAAATATTTCCCGAATCCGCACAATTCTTAACTCTGAAAGCACAAAAATGCTTGTCCATGCCCTGTCATCTTCCGCCTCGACTACTGCAACATCCTTCTCTGTGGCCTCCCAGCTAGCACCCTCGCTCCCCTCCAAACCATCCTAACTCTGCTGCCCGTCTGATTCACCTCTCTCCTCGCTACTCCCCTGCCTCTCCCCTCTGCCGATCCCTTCACTGGCTACCCATTGCCCAGCGAATCCAGTTCAAGCTAGCAACTTCGACCTACAAGGCTCTCCATAACCTCTCCCCTTCATACATCTCTGCCTTAATCTCTAAATACCTCCCCTCAATCAACCTCCGCTCCTCACAGGACCTTCTCCTCTGCTCTCCTCTTATCACCTCCTCACATAACCGTCTCCAAGACTTCTCTCGTGCTTCCCCCACACTCTGGAACTCACTGCCCCAACACATCAGACTCTCCCCCTCTCTCACCGGCTTCAAACGTAACCTGAAAACCTACCTCTTCAGGATTGCCTATAACCAACATTAACCGGGTTGCACTGCTCCGCCCCACAAACATGTCTGCCCCTCACCTTCTGTCTCTTCACCCTCACCCTGTAGATTGTAAGCCCACGCGGGCAGGGACCTCTTTCCCTCTGTACCAGTTGTTAGTCACTTATTGTCACTTTGTAATTGTTTGACCAATGTTATTTATGTACCCGCCTGAAATGTACAGCGCCCTGGAATCAAGGGCGCTCCAAAATAAATGATGATAATAATAATAATAATAATATTAATAATCTATATCAGTGGGCATGATGGGAGATATAGTTTCCAAACAGCTGGAGAGCCGACGTTGCAGACTCTTGATGTTTATGATTTGCACTTCAATTATTAGGTGTTTTAAACCGTTTCTAGACACTTCTGTGCCTTGTCCGACAAAGGGGATGTGGCTTTGTGTGAAAGAGGCGTGGTTTAGCAGTTAGTGGTATAAAATAAGCCAACTTAATAATGGCGTAAAATTAGACTAGACTGTTGTAACCTGCGCCACATTTATCAGCACTATGAGAAATGTGTCGCATTGTGAAGCTGTTAGAAGCTGTTGATAAATCTACCCCATTGTACTGTTTTGGCCAGTAGACAAAATACAAAAACATTGAGAAACATCAGGGATTCCTTTTTATGGCTAACTGAACTGAAGGACATGGTGAACATGAAAATTAAAAAGTCACATTTTTATACATAAAAAGCCTAATAAGTAGTGCATGAAAAGCAGAGCCATCAATATGAAGAGGGCAGTAAGGTCTCTTTTACATCATACTTTTGGCCGCTATCGGTATACCTAGAAAAGTTATCCTAAAATATATCGCACAACAGGGCATAGGAATCTATAGGACACCTTGTAAAGTTATCCTGACAGATACTTGAAGCAAGACCATAAGAATCCATAGGGCAAAATTTGTTTTTTTTTTTTATTTATATATATATATATATATCTATATATAGTATATATGTAATATATACTATATTATATATATATATATATATATATATATATATATATATATATGTGTGTATATATATATATTACACTCACCGGCCACTTTATTAGGTACACCTGTCCAACTGCTCGTTAACACTTAATTTCTAATCAGCCAATCACATGGCGGCAACTCAGTGCATTTAGGCATGTAGACATGGTCAAGACAATCTCCTGCAGTTCAAACCGAGCATCAGTATGGGGGAAGAAAGGTGATTTGAGTGCCTTTGAACGTGGCGTGGTTGTTGGTGCTAGAAGGGCTGGTCTGAGTATTTCAGAAACTGCTGATCTCCTGGGATTTTCACGCACAACCATCTCTAGGGTTTACAGAGAATGGTCCGAAAAAGAAAAAACATCCACTGAGCGGCAGTCCTGTGGGCGGAAATGCCTTGTTGATGCCAGAGGTCAAAGGAGAATGGGCAGGCTGGTTCGAGCTGATAGAAAGGCAACAGTGACTCAAATAGCCACCCGTTACAACCAAGGTAGGCAGAAGAGCATCTCTGAACGCACAGTACGGCGAACTTTGAGGCAGATGGGCTACAGCAGCAGAAGACCACACCGGGTGCCACTCCTTTCAGCTAGAACAGGAAACTGAGGCTCCAATTTGCCCAAGCTCATCGAAATTGGACAGTAGAAGATTGGAAAAACGTTGCCTGGTCTGATGAGTCTCGATTTCTGCTGCGACATTCGGATGGTAGGGTCAGAATTTGGCGTCAACAAAAATGAAAGCATGGATCCATCCTGCCTTGTATCAACGGTTCAGGCTGGTGGTGGTGGTTTCATGGTGTGGGGAATATTTTCTTGGCACTCTTTGGGCCCCTTGGTACCAATTGAGCATCGTTGCAACACCTTGTGGAATCTATGCCACGAAGAATTGAGGCAGTTCTGAAGGCAAAAGGGGGTCCAACCCGTTACTAGCATGGTGTACCTAATAAAGTGGCCGGTGATGTATATATAGATATATATAGATATATATATCCATAGATATATATAGATATGTATATATCCATAGATAGATATAGATATGTATATATCCATAGATATGTTATACATAGATATGTATATATATATAGATATGTATATATCCATAGATATGTATATATCCAAAGATATGTATATATCCATAGATATGTATATATCCATAGATATGTATATATCCTTATATATATAGATATCATATATCCTTATAATATATATATTATATATATATATATATTATATATGGATATTTCACATATATATATATAATATATATATATATATATATATATATATATATGTGTAAATATCCATATATATATATATATATATATATACATATATATATATATATATATATAAAATGTAGTATGTATACACTTTGTGTTCTTCTGCTCTTTTGTGTCCAGCAAACGTAAAAAAAAGGCTGTGTCCTGTAGATTCATAAGTCCCTGCTGCTGTATCTGTTGGGATAACTTTTTCAAGGAGAGCCACATAGGACAAAAATGTAATGTTAATGGGGCCTAAACAGCTTCAGCAGTTGATAGAGGAGTGGGAACATTTTTCTTGCCCTCTGAGATTCGGTCTATAGGTCTAGGCACATTCCTTGGTTGATGTGCAATGACATTAATCAATGCGACACATTCATTGTTGTTCAATGTGGTAAAGGTTTTCAGACGTTTGTTCTCCCAGACTGTCCTGTGTCTTTGAGATTTGAAGTTTTTTTAATACAGAAATGTAATGTCTGAGCTGATGGTGGTAAGAGCTACACAAATGTGTTCCTGTTCTGTGCGACTTTGGTGCAGGATTTGACTTGACTCTCCCTAAGATCATGCTTTTCTCTGTTTCTCCCCTGTTTCGCCCACACTAAATAGGACATTTTGTATATATAATTATGCATACTGTATTTTGAATCAGGGATACTGATAATTGTCTGTCTTATCCATCGCTATTGCACATGGCCTGGTCTTACGTTTTTGTTTCTGGCGCAGTGCAATGTTACAGTTGCTATTGGAGTAAATAGCAAGCATCTAACAAGGTTGTTTGCCAGATTGTCTGTCTATAACGCTATAGTGGGTCTGTCTACTTTCATTAATAGCCGATAAAGATTTACACAGTTGCTGCAGTATCTCATTATGTAAATTGTACTGAATTTTATTTTCCATTTTTTGAGGGTGGTTGGGCGAATTAGAAGTTTTCGCAGCCTATGGATTTGTCCCTGTCTGTAGAATTATCTGTAGAAAAATCCGTGCGGCGTTTGAAAAACACAATTTTTAGCTGGTTACACACAACAATTTGTGGCTTAATCGTGTATTTTATTGACCATGTAGTAAGCAATTATTTAATGGCTTTGTATTCTACTGTGACCCTACTGTTGCCAGATGTCAGTCAAGGGTTTACAGTCTGGATATTTAGAATTGTATGAAGGGGTTATCTGGAGAGGTTAAGCTAGGTATCTGATCCTTGTGGGAACCTGAATAAATATTTTTAGTAGTAGCTACTTAGCAGAGGGCTTGCCCTGTTAGTTACAACACACAATGATTATTTTGCTTTAACCGAAAAAAAAGAAAACAAACCTTAGACAATATCCTTCTTTCTCTACCTCCTATTTTTGTTCAAATCACAAATTTAAAAATGAGAAAATTATGATAAAAGCAGTACGTCTCTCTTAGTAGGCAGCCATGTAGTCTCTCTTCTCTAATACTCGTTAACCAGCAAGGTTAAAACAACGGGCTGGGTTTAAGCTGCATACTTTTTGTGTACGCAGTGAGTGATGCCATCTTGTTGGCAGGAATCTTCTAGTTACAATACATTTTGCTTTCCAAAGACCCAGTGGGTCTAAAGCAAATTGAGGATTTGTTACAACCAATGGAGGGCGCTTGAGCTTCTCATCTCCTTTCCCATAATGCCTTGTGATATGCAGATGTTTCATGGAGTGCAAAAGGCAATTTTGAATCTCCACACGCCGATATGGCGCTCTCCCTAAGGAGAGATCTTCCCTTTCTAATACATCAACACAGTGACACCAGCTGGTTGTACTTCACTGGCTCACAGTAGCAAAGTAGAAGGCATTTTGATTGCAAAAGCTATCACACTGATTTTTCATGAAGAACAATACTGTCCCAATACTATATTTACACACAAGTAGCAGCAGAGACGGATTACACAGCCATTTAGCTCCTCCATTATATTGTACAAGGTGAGCCATTCAGCCATCTAAAGCTGCTTAAATACATATCCAATATTAATGCTTAATTAGGCAGATTTGCTTCTTAGGCCTCGTTAACACGGCTTATTTGGGGACGGATTGGCGCCGTACTCCGCGCCGGATTTGCGCTTCAGTACGGCGCCAATCCGTCCCTGTCATTACGGTAATCCACTGCTCTCATAGAGAACAGTGGATTCCGTCGCTCCTCCCTGCTCGGCGAATCCGGCGCGGGGGGAGAAAGTGACATGCACATTATTTACGGCGCGGACGCGCCGTAAAGATTGCATTGTCTATGGGGCCGGGAGCGGCGCCCCCGCCGCGCTCCGGCCCCGCCCCCGTCCCGCCCCTTATTCAGGCGGATTTGTGAGCTCAATACGGCTCACAAATCCGTCGGGAATAAGCCGTGTGAACACGGCCTAAGGAGCTCTGAGAAGTGCTTGGTTTAGATCATTCTTTTTTTTTTTTCAATTGAAAGTTTATTACAATTTTTCATATAAACAAGCAACATAGAGAAAAAAAATGAATCATGAAGGATTGCTACTGCAGTAGCTCATATCAAAGATCCACAGCTAATCAAAGGTTTAGATCATTCTTTCATACACAGGTCTTAATGCGTAATAGACATGTAGCATACTTACTGTTGCCACATGCACATGTATAAAATATTTCATGCATATGTATAAAATATTTGGCCCAAAGGTTGTTCCTCCAGATTTCTGAATAATGTTTTTCACCCAGCTTTTCCAGAACCAGGAGCCACAATGGTAAACTCGGTATATGTTGCTTTGGTACTATATGAGCTATACACAGTGTATCAGAACAGCATTATGTGTATTTAAAGAGGACCTGTGACGTATATAGTTTATTAAATAATTGTGTTCCTTGTGAAATAATTCTGGATCATCATCTCTTATATCTATGAAATGTGCTGGTCCTTCTAGGAATGTATTACTAAATCAGTCAGATGGGTGTTACCATTTCAGTTTTTATGGGTGTGTCCCTGCAAACATTGATTCTATCAGTACTGATTGGAGAGTGTCACGCTATGCAGGGACACCTATCCAATTGGAAACTCCAAGCTGACAAATTCAGTAATAAATTGCTAGAAAAATGGATTCCCATTAAAGAATTAGGAGAAAGTGGTACTTTAATTCATATTGCCAAAAGGCAAAACAAAGTCTTGACTTCCCCTTTAACCTTATAAAACTAGTATTTCTTAATAGAAAAACTTGTATACCATCTTACTAGTACAGTCCTAATATTGTAAAATAAAGGCTCTCCCAACTTTTCAACTTTCTTGGGTATAATTTTTCCCAGTTTATGGATATAGCTCAATATATTGTTTTACTGTGAACTAATCTTGCTTCAGTTCACACTAGCTCTGTTAACATTACTGTGCCAACACTGGAGAACTTAGTTTAAAATCCTTAATCGACAAGCTCCTCAACATGTTTCACTGTATATACAATGTCATTGGGGAAAATGTTGCTATGGCTGTTCAGATGCAGTTTCCATGCTTTTATCATCTTTAATTTTAGCTAATTTAATATTCAGGAAATTTTGGGGCGTTCCTCTACATTACTCTAAAATTTAGCAGCATCATGGAGCAATCCTTAAAGGGGTTTTGCCAGGACGTGTCTTATCTGCTAAGAAGCAAATGTAAACAAGCCAAGGAGCTGAGAGAGAGCCAGAGCACAGAGCTGCATAAAGGATCTTGTGAAACGTTCACTGAAATAATCAAACTACAACTTGTGGATTCTGTATACAAAAGACAACACCTTTTCTCCACAGCAGCTTGAAAGCTTCTTCATGTTTTCTGTCATCAGATAAAGCAGGGATCTACTCAGATAATCACACTACAACTAGTGGATTCTGTATACAAAACACAACATATTTCTACCCGGTGCCTTGAAAACTTCTGCAGCTCCGTCTCATCAGATAAGAAGTGTTCTCTGCACAAGCCCGGCCAGCAGCTCTTGTCAGGTCATATCTAATAGAAGCTTTGAAGTAACTAAGGGCAGGTAAGGCAGCATGTAGCTCGCTCAGGCTGCACTTTTTGTAATCACATATATTTAGAAAAGTGATTAAATACCCATTTTGGAGGATCCCACGTCAACATTACATTGTGGCAAAACCCCTTTAAAGATTTAAGCAGATTTCGAGAGAAGTAAGGTCAATGTAAAGTTTGAGAGTCACCATAGAGCCAATCTATCACTGGAGAACCCTTATGTCACATACACATGGAATAAAACCAAATGGGGCTGCCACAGAAACGAACACTGGAATTTTGCAGAATGTCACATGCATGCACAGTACAGCCACCGTGCGTTCTTGTGACAATTTTAGACTACTTTTTACCATGTGATGTGCCCACTAGAGGCTGTAAGAGACTAGTCTCAATTCTATCAAACATTATTATATTTATTTTAAAGAAAATATTTCCCAAACCGTTATACCACCTCCACCAGCCTGAACTGTTGACACCTTACATGAAGGGTTAATCAATTCTGATATCCTCCAATCAGACAATGTTTTTTCACTGCCTAGTTATTGCATTTTTGCACTCTTTCACCTGCTGGAGTCTTGCAGTTGTTTTCCTTAAAAAAAATGGCATTTGATGAGTCGTTTGCTCTTATAGCCCATCTGTACTTAGGGATGACGAGTTAAGCATCCAAAAATTATCATATTTTTGGCGGTTTTAGGGTTCTGCCCATAGACTCTAAGGCTATGTTCACACGGCGTAATTACGCCGGGTGTTCGGGAGTCTCGCTGATCGGCGCGTTTGTCAGCGACTCGGTGGGGGGGGGGAGGGGGCGGCAGCCCGCCGACCCCATAAACTGTCATTACTATTGTTACGCCCCGCGAATACTTGACAGGTCACTTATCTCCACGCGCCTACAAGACACTCCAATTGTACGCCCCCGGAGAGGAGGCGTAATCAATAGTTCTCTAGGAGAACTGTGGATTACTGTAATTTCGGCGCACATCTACAGTCTACACAGGTTGTTTTTTTTCTACTCATTTTCTGCCTCCGCCATATGTAGGAACTTGTTGCTAAATACGCCACCATTTTGAGTTTTGTCGTTGGTTTCTCATAAAATCAATTGTACGGGCCGACAGCAAAAAAGTGAGAACCGACTGTGACAAACAGTGACAAAAACCACGGTCGTGCATCGGAAGAAAAAACGGTTGATTTTCCGACGGTTTTTGTCCGATGCTGTGTAGATCTAGGCTTACATTTATTTTGTGCAACCATCATCCATATTGCTTGTAGATCTAGTTAGTTCATATAGCGGTCTTTAGTGTGTTAATATACACCAATCCCTCATAACATTTAAATCACTAGTCTAGATCCCCCTTATGTCATCAATATAACTCTTACCCATCAAGACACCTCTCCTTTGATTCTTGGCATGAAGAAGTTGACATCCTATTTTAAAAGTCCTGTAAGCTGCAAGGTAGGGCTTCCTTGGATCGAATTTTTTTTTCCAGCAAATCCTTAGATGCCCAGTCGTATTGAGATCTAGGGAATTTAGAGACCAAGTCAACACCTTTGTAATGTTCCTCAAACCATTCTTGAACAATTTTGCGGTGTGGCAGGGCATTTTATCTTGCTTAAAGACGCCATTGCCATTAGGGAATACCTTAGTGTACCACGTCACCTATTAACATCCAGATAAATTCTAGTAGAACCATGCCAAGAGGGATAGTACTGGGAATAAAAATCAATTTAACTTTAAAATGTGAGTCATTATGGCAATACTGTGAATCTGGAAAAGGTTTTAAAATCACTCTATATAGCAATGGTTAAAAAAAAAAAGTTAGTACATTATAGACCTGTTTCTATTTTCCTTTAACTATATGCAAATAATCCATAAGGCCATTAACATGGAGAAGTGTTACCCTGTTAATACCTTTCCAGTAATCTGGTCTTTCAGAGACGAACATCATTACCCTCATCTATCACCAAAAATCAAACAGTAATTATATAATAACAGAATAATCAGGTAAGGAACAAGTTATACATTTCTTGAAGCATTTCGAACACATACAGTCGCCTCCTAAATCCTTAAAGTTCCACCAGGAAAACTTTCAGCCTTGTGGGCAGTTCCCCTCATTGGTTTTCCCACTAACAGGCATCAAACTTTGAAGGTTCTAGCAATTTTTTGTATACTTTTTTTCAGGAAACTTTATTGAATTTTTTTACTCTCACTAGGGGACGTCAAAGTGCAATATTTTGATTGATTCTAAAATTCTCTCATACATTCATTAAATTAAACTGAAAAGCATTTGCTGTCTGGAAGACAAAAATAAGTAACCTTTTCTTAAGCAGCACAATTCACAAAATTGAGGACAAGCAAATTCTGAAAAGGCAGTCTTTGTTGTTTAATATAACAAGAATATGGGGACAGTAGATTTAACTGAACAAATACAGAAACCATTCTTGGCACCAATCCAAGCAGTGGTATAAAAGGGTGTCTCTGTTCCTCCTGCAATACACAATTCTTACGTAGTGTGCAAAGAAACGGGAAATTCTTTAGTTTTCAAAAGAAATTACCACGTAATTGCAGTAGCATGCAGTGATAAGGCCATGAGTCCATCAGTGGACTGGGTAAAAGACACTTCCCTAACACTCTCCCTGCTACTGGAACTGACAGCTCCTTTAAAGAATGCAGTGTTTTGAGTACCTTTACTATCTTACATTTTCTCATTCTTTACTCTGATATACATAAATGTGTAAAAGCGAAATGAACAAATATATGTGTAAGGCCTCGTTCACACAGCTTATTTGGGCGCGGATTGGGGCCAAGCGCGCCGTTTTTTGCCTGCATTACGGCTCCAATCCGTCACAGAACACAGTAATCCAAAATTTCTCATAAGAACTAGGGTTTCATCTCTTCCCCCCACTCGGCAAATGTGACATCACATTATTTAGGGCGGTACCGCCGAAATCATGACAGTCTAGGGGGCCCCAGCGAGCTGCCGGGCCCCCCGCCCGCCCCCTGAAAGGGGCTCCGCGTAATTGGGGGTGAAATCCTCCTCGCAATAAGCTGTGTAAACCCGGGGCCTATGGAACACACAATTTAGAACCCCTTATCTAAAAAAGGGGCCTTTTGGAAACCCTTTATTCGTTTTTTTCCGGGGTTGCAAAGGGCTTTTATTTCGGGAAATTTGGGACTTTGTTTTGTTTTTCCCCCTAAATACAAATAGCCAGCTGCTGATGCAGGTACCTGAACAAAGTCTGGTATGTTGGTTGGTATTGAGGTTAAACGTGTCATTCACTCAGCATCACAACACATTTCTATAGGGTTTTTTTGGGGGTTTTTTTTTTTAGTGAATTATTTTTTATGTTGTGGCCAATAGATAAAGCCATTTTAATATTACTCAGGGCCACTGATAAACCCAAACATACTTTTACATAACATTTGAAGATTTTAAGACTACGTCTACACAGCACAGGTTTTCAGTCGGATTTTCGGTGGTTTTAGTACCTAGAAACCGCTGAAATTCCGACGGAAAACAGTTCACATAGACTTCAATACAAACAAACGACCTGTAGTATACACAGGTTTTTTTTTTTTCTCAGGTCGTTTTTGGGGGGCCGGGGGGTTTTGGTTTTTTTAATCCAGCAAAAAAATTACTATTTTAAATCTATGAAACCGCTTGGGCAGTTTTTTTGCACTTTTTTTTGATGAAAAAACTGCCCAAATTTTTAAAAAAAAGGCATATGGAACCCCCCATTTTTAAAAACCAGTGAAAACTGCCTAAAAAAAAACCCAAAAAAACATGCCAAAAAACTCCACTAAAACACTAGCCTACCTAGCGGTGGCGCACAAAAACCACTTCTCCTTGGGTTTTTAAAAGAGTCAAGAATTTTTGCATCCCGAAGGGGACAGCCTGAGGACTCATTGCTATATGGCATATATGGGATAAGTACTGTAAGTTCTGTAAACAATCCAAATATAATTTTCTCCAAAAAAAACAAGTCAGCTCAGTCACTGAATTACAACCACTGGACAGCTGTCAGGTGCTCGGAAGAAGTCATGAACGGGGCAACTTGCAGAGTATTAAAGGAAAACAAACTTTGAGATCCAGCATCTGAGACTCTATTAATCCAAAATTTTAAACAACCATTCTTTATTCAAACATCGTAAAAACACAATTATTCTATGCCACTTTAAGGACACTTGTGTGTTTCGGTTATGGACCTTAATCACAGCATAAACGTTACAAACTTCCAAATCCCTTATAACTATCATGCTACAAGTCACAAGGTAGGGCTTCACCAATAATAATTAAAGGATTTCTTACATGATGCTTCTTCTCATACAGCTTCAGAATCGCCCTTCCTCCCGCTTCCTGGTTAGCCTGTGGGTGTTTCTATAGCAGTGAGTAACAGATCAACTCCGTATTCCCAGCTCTTCTAATTGCACTAACATGACTGCGGGAGATGTAATCTAGCGTGCAGAGGGCCTTCAGAGCTCAAAGTAAACATGGAAAAGTAATTAATCTCCTTTGTTAGAGAGAACACACTCCATTCTCAAACTGCAGTCCCCCGGACACACCCAGCTCCAATAAAAAAAAAAGACCAGATAGAAGGGAAGCGGGATGGTAACCAAGAAACCTGTGTGCAATTTTTTGGAAAAATCTTGATTAACGTTCCCCTACTTTGAAAAAACTAATCTTTGTAGTGAGACAACCCACTTAAGAAACTACACGGTAAAAGAAAACCCAATTTTGGGAGCTTCTAGCACCTGAATGGCTGTATGCTAAGAGACACAATCCATCACGTGATCAGGACTCCACCAATGATAATTAAGGTCCCACGTGGTAAGAAAAAAATGACCTGGTCGGAGTTACCACCAACTGAGTAGTTACATAGAAATAAAATGTAACAATAACCTAGTAAAAGAACAAAAAATGCTATGGTCCAAAGTTGTAACATAACAAAAACTGTACTGGTACATTAGATGTTTACTAGCCGATGTAAAAATCCAGAACACTTTCCTCATTGATATTTTTTCCGATAATCTCCACCTCATGTGGGTTTCAAAACCTTTTCAATACCCAAAGAAGTAAAGGATGATAAACTCCCTCCGTGTACCAGAGAGAGAAGTTTAGATACAGTTACAATACTGGTGACTGCTAGATTTATCGCATAAGATAAATGCTGTCTAATACAGATTTTTAAACTGTTAGAAGTGCGCTTCATGTATTGTAAGTTGCAGGTAGTACAAGTGATCAAATAGATCACATAACTGGAGTTTCAATTGAGAAAATTGTACATTACAAAACTTTTCTCTGTATGGTTGTTAAGGGAAGAAAGTGGTCAGTTTTGTTTTTTTTTAGCAAATTGACATGCCTTGCACCTAATAATATACCCACTTTTATGAATCCATGACATGATAACCGAATTTTCTATTTGTTATTGTTAATGTACAAACTGGAAGATGATCGAGAACCCAATGTTGGTGATTTTCGGGCTACAAAATGAACTCGATTTTTAAAACCATCTTAATGTCTCCTTTTAAGATCGGTAAATATTTCTTGCTAATTTTTATCATGGCACTATATTGTAGACTATAGAGTGTAGAAAAAAAGTTATGGTTCTCAGATTATTATTTTTTTTTAATTAAGTTATTGCTTCTTTTTTAAATGTGCTGCTTTAGTTAAGGTGGAAAACTGAAACGCGTAAGCACCATGATAGTGGTGTTATGTACAGAAGTACAGATTTAACAATGTTCCATTCAGTTTTCATTGATTTCCATGTAATATACTTTTCGTCATTCAGATGATGCATATTTTACAAACGTTATTTATTGCATTTTACAGATCCATACAAAGAAGTGACGTCACTTCCTGATCCATTTTACACTTTTAAAAGCCATTGGAAACGATAGGGTACAGTTTTTCAGTCCAGAAAACTTATCCAAATATGTACCACACAGTGTGGTATTTATTTGGATACGGTTTATGTATTGTGAAAACTTATTCAACACGCCGTGTGGACATAAGGGAGTGTACCCATGATCAAGTTCAGAATGGTCTGAAATGCCTATTAATCGTAGACTTCTATCCTTAACTTGTCTCTTAATTAAAAGCTTAATAAAGCACTAGGTATAAACTTTTGCCCACTTCATTTATTTCTTAGGTTAATGTACCTTTTAAAGGGAACCGGTCATTGAGCCCTTTGGACTTTATTTATGTCAGTGCTCTTTTAGCGCTAGTGGCCTTACATCCGTGTGCAAATCTAAATTACCCAAAACTGGTGGTAATCTTTAGCCTCTTATACTGGGCTTGTGAGTTGAAGTCAGGAGTTTGACCCCACTATTTGCAAAGCTGGGATCAGGCTAAGGTTTTGAGCTCTTGGGCCCTGGTGCGAAAAGTGAAATTGGGGCCCCCCAGTTACCATGCACCATTTACAATGCTGGTATCTTCTTATGTGGCAGGAAGGCTTTTGGGCCCCCTCAGGCTACTGGGCCCGGTAGCGACTGCTACCGCTGCACCCCCTGTAGCTATGCCCCTGGTTTTGAGTATATGTCCAAAACTTTTCTCCTCAGCCACTCAGAAATACACTTCTTTTTGTGCTTCTGGCAATGCATAATACATAAATATTCAGCTTCTAGACAGATTTTAATTTTTGTGGAGAAGGGGGATTGCAAATTAAATGGTTGTCTCCGTAATAAATTTATTTCTTGAGATTGCAGACATCCTCACCTCTGCACCATTATTTTGAACTAATTTTACTGTGGACTGCTTTTCTTGGCCTGTGTCAGCTCATAGCATCACTTGGCTTTCAATACCACCTGTACACTGACGACACCCAACTTCACATCTCTGCTTCATGTTAACTCTCTGTTCTCCCAAATCCCAGACTGTCCATCATCCATATCCTCCTTCTTATCCTCCCGTCTTCTAAAACTAAATGTGGAGAAAACTGAATTCGTCATCTTTCCACCGTCCCACTCGATCCCCCCACCTGATTTCTGGATCACAGTCAACGGCTCTACACTCTCACTAGTCCTGCAAGTCCGCTGCCTTGGGATAACCTATTAGTCCTCTCTGTCTTTCAAACCACATATCCAAGCCCTCACCTCTGCCTGCCACCTCCACCTAAAAAAATAGCTCTCGAATCCGCATATTCCTTAACTTCGATACTACAAAAATTGTAGTTCATGCCCTTGTCATCTCCCGCCTAGACTACTGCAATACCCTTCTCTGTGGCCTCACATCTAGCACTTTTGCCCCCCTTTAAACCATCCTCAACTCTGCTGCTCGTCTTATCCACCTCTCTCCTTGCTACTCCTCTGCCTCTCGCCTCTGCAAATTCCTTCACTGGCTACCCATTGCCCAGAGAATTAGTTCAAATTACTAACCATGACCTACATAGCCTCTCCCCTCCATACATCTCTGCCCTAATCTCCAGATACCTCCCCTCACGCTCTTCACAGGACCTTTTTCTCTGCTCTTCTCTTGTCAGCTCCTCACACAACCGTCTCCAAGATTTCTCTCATGCTTCCCCCATACTCTAGAACTCACTGCCCCAACACATCAGACTCTCCACCACTTTCACTGGTCTTAAACAGCAACCTGACAGCCAATCTCTTCAGAATAGCCTATAGCCTAAAATAACCCTGCTGCCACTACACCTCCCACAAACATGTCTACCCCCTCACCTTCTGTCTCTTTCCACCTTCTTTATAGATTATAAGCCTTCGTGGGCAGGGTCCTCTCTCCCTCTCTAGCAGTTGTTAGTCATTAATCATTATCATTGTACTTATTTGACATATGTTATGTATGTAACCCCCTAGAATGTACAGCGCACTGGAACTAATATAGCTTTAAAATAAAATAAATTGATGATAATTTTAAAAAAAAGCTGCACTTCAGAATAATTTATCAAGAAAAAATACCAAATGTCTACAATGCTGCTTGGTCAACAATTTTTTCAGTGCTAGATAGCATTGGATTTCAGTTAGGCTAACCTGCAGCAAACCTTGTTCTGGCCAAGTCACTCTTAATTTTGAGTCAAAAAGAATAACTTTAAAGGGGCATTCTCATTTCATTGATTAGCTTTAAACATGTAGGCAAAGGTAAATAAAGACAAATAAATAGCTTTTCTGATTTTGCTTCTTTTGAGAGTAAGGAGTAGATCATATGTCTAGAGCAGTGTTCGGGATGATGACTCCTTGCTATGCTACTTTTCTTGTAATAAAGGAGCTTGTTTACATTACTGACTGACAAACTGTAACCCTATAGATCTCTACAGCCTTGTGTACTAAAGCTTGCAAACCACCTGCACTCATGTCACTGTGCCAGGATCAACCAGGAATAGAAGAGCTGAAATACCAATCACTGCTGTAGAACCACTCACAGCGTAAACAGGAGTCTGAAACTGGCTTTAACAACAGGCTACAAGGCTATAAAGGGTTAAAGTTTTATAGCAAGAAAACTAAACAAGCTTCTATGCTGCTAATAAGACACAGCAGGGAGTGACGTCACTATCCCAGCAAGGGCTGCTAGAACAGAGAGAGGAGGTCGGTAACCTAGGAAACCACCCCTAAACAATCAGGGGGGTAAGAACTCAGAAACAGAACAGCAATGTGCTTGATTTGCCTACATGCTTAAAGCTAATCAGTATTGTGAAAATATCGCTTTATCTGAGACTAGAGACCAACGGTACTTTGAATTTTCAACTTTTGACTTCCAAGATGTGAATTTTTCATGTGACCTTTGAATAAGTTTGGCGGGCTGGCATCCTGAGAGAATTCTTTACTGATCCATTTTTCTCCTTTTAGAAATTGTGGCTCATTATAGTTTCAGAGATGAGTAACAGTTTGGTAACTCTGTCCAGGTTCATACATTGAGTCAGTTTTGTTTTCTCTTTTTAGATCTCCTTTTGATCATGGCATACTGTTTTTCATAGAAATACTGTGTTTATGCTTCTAACGTTCAGCAGTATTTGCTTGTAATTGTTTCTAAATGTGATCCAAGCAATTAGCCTGGACCTGTGCTTCAATTCAGGAGTAGTTCTATATTATTAAGCTTACTATCCATGTATACTATAACCTAAATAAACAACAGAATTCCAGATTTACATCCAAAATATCCTAGAAAAGGGAAGATCAAGCAGCAGTCACTTATGGCAGCGATACACTTGATCACAGCCAGTTAAATGGGAAATGATCTAAGATAGCAAATGATTTAAAGTATATGTGTGCATATCTATTGTCCATATTCACTAGCGTGACATAATAAAGTCTGTAAAACTATACAACTAATAGAGCCAGATTTATTCCCATCATCCCTTTTCTGTGTTAACTTTATTACTACTTTTTAGCAATGATGATTGGTAATTTATAGACCATAATGCTCTGTATAATTTTCTTTTGGCGGACAACACAGAAATGCCTTTCTTTCTTTCTTTCTTTACCATGAGAACTTGAACACCAGAGTCATTCTAGCGCGTCGTTTCCCAGGCAGCCAGATTTTACAGATGTTTTTGATATCCCACAATAAAATAACGTATTATACATGGGGTAATTCAGTGCTGAAAATACTTGCTGGGTTCCAGCAGTGCTGTATAGCATAGGTTATCAACCTGTAGTATGTGTACCCCAGGGGGTACCCGCCACAACTATTACCTGCAGAAATAATGAAAAAAATCCCTATTCTTTATAGGCGAACTGCAAGAATTAAAATCACTTAAACACCATCCATAACACATTTAGCAAGTGAATATATCCGCATAGATACTCTCAGCAGTCTGTTTCATATGTGGGTGTAAAGACACTACACACACATTATTGTATATCTACAGCTTCGTCAGGTAGGTAAGGAATAATACAGAACATTAATTACGTTAGGTACAGATTTACCGATTTGGTTTGGATACTGTAATCATTTAGAAAATTAAATTATCCTATTAGACTGTATTCTGATGTGAAAACCCATTTCTTATGTGGGTGGGTCCTTTTTGGATTCCATTGTGGATCAGGACCTTGATAGTGTTTTTAATCCTTGCTTTTTCTCTATAGGGGATATATAACTTGTGTAGACATTCTTCATTAAAAAAGTCTATTCTATTTCACAGGTGCATTGGTTTTTTTTTGGTGGGGGCGGGGGGCTATTTTAGCCTTTGTGTGCATTTTTGCATGTTTAGAAACTTGTTTATTTAGCAAAACGGTTGATGAGTGAGGTTTTCTAAAGACTAAAAAAAACTGTGCTTTCTGAGACTGGTTATCTGTTCTTGTGCTTAATTCTGTATTAGAATTGGCAAACTTAGAGGATCACCTAGAGAAACCGAAATCGACATATTTGTATTCATATAAGATTTAGCACTGCTAGAAGGACTAACCTAGAGTAGAGTGAAAAAATATACAAAAGAATGCTACTGTCTCTATTTTATGCTGTGCCTATTTAAATGAAAATCACAAGGACTTTTGCACTGTAAGTTGCTATTACTACGCACAGCATAGAATATGAGCATAGCCTTAGGAGTGCTCAGTTATTTGTATACACTACTCCCATGAAGTTAAGGATATTTGGCCTTCGGATGAGGTTTATGGGAAACGTAAAAATGTATCACTATAGTGATATTATATCCTGAAAGTAGGCAATTTAAGTCGTAGTGTGCAATGTAGATTTTCTCATCTCAAGCAATTTAAAATATCCCTGTCTCAATAACATGTCATGTGGCTTTGAGCATCAATTATAGTTTGACAACGACGTCTCATGCTGATCACAAGTAGAATTATTGACTGCTGAGGCATGGTATCCCACACCCCTCAGGTCATTGAGGTTCAGGGGTACAGAGTTATGAGCTTCTACACGACGACTTAACTGATCCCACAGGTTTTCTAGAGGGTTCGGGTCTGTAGACCGTGCAGGCCATTCCATTTGAGGTACATCAATCTCCAACAGCCGTTCCCTAATGATCGGTCCTCGATGAGCTGGAGCATTGTCGTCCTTGAAGATGAAATTAGTCCTGTGTTGTTCATGCAGAGGCACAATGACTGGATTTATGATGATGTTAAAGTGGTAGAGGCCTGTCACTGTACCATTCACAAAGTGTAGGGCAGTTCTGTATTGAATAAACACACCTGCCCACACTATAACACCACCACCAAAGGCTCGTCTGGTAACAACAGTGGCTGATACATAGCGCTCTTCTTGATGTCTCCAGCATTGTTGGTGGGCATCATTTCTGATCAGAGTAAATTGACTTTGATTATTGAACAGCACGAAGGACCACTGGTACCTTGTCCAGCGCAGATGTTCCAAAGCCCATGCCAGACGATGATGTCGGTGCCTGGTGTTGTGGTGAGATTGTCTAGCATACAGACCACGCTGACGTAAACCATTATGAATAGTCGGACATTACACTTTTTTGCCTCTCGTCTCTCTTAAACATGCCTGAAGTTGTGCGGCATTCATCATCTGTTTCCGCATGATGAAGCGGTCATCAGTGTGTGATGTAGCCAAAAAACGTCCACTTCTTTGGATTTTAGGTTGTTTTTTTCCATCCTGATTTACAATCCGAAAATGAGTCCCATTCATCTCTATGGGGTTTTAGATGTGAATCCGACATAGAAATGTTTAAGACATGACTTTCTTTTTTACCTAAGATGTGGAGGCAGAATGAACATGTTCTAAGTTATTTGTAAAAATGGCAGTTTTGAAATCCGTCCTCAAGAAAATCCGAGTGGTCTGGACTACAACTTGGATTTCAGATGGGGTCTAGAGTAAGGTTCTACAGTCGGTTTTTGGTGCATTTGAAAATCGGAACCGGTGTCAAAAACAGACTACATATACTTGCCCTGTAGGCAGACCTTTAGTTAGCATTTGTTTTTAATAATATAGCATAGTCTGCTACAGTATTCAAAGCAGTGTACAATGGAACTGATGGTTTATTTTTTCTTTATTAATTAAAGGGGTTTTCTCACCTCAGCGTTTAGCAGGCTTGTCAGCAGTTGCAGCCTGAGATTCTGAAATAGAGGCGGGTTTCTCCTCACAGCAGGCTATATCTTCACTCTCTGAGACATGCCCCTGCACTGTTCATGCTCTCTCCCGAATCCTCACA
This sequence comes from Phyllomedusa bahiana, assembly GCA_025379985.1. Classification (NCBI taxonomy): domain Eukaryota; kingdom Metazoa; phylum Chordata; class Amphibia; order Anura; family Hylidae; genus Phyllomedusa; species Phyllomedusa bahiana. The sequence continues at coordinate 49,473 of JAODAL010017647.1, forward strand.
TGATTCATTGTGTGTGAGCAGTGGGAGGCAGTGGATCTCAACTGTCCAGATATCCTCCAAGGCTAAGTAATCATTTCTGGGTAGCTGTGATGGCCACCTTACTCGCAGGCTCCACAAGCAATCCTTAGAAGTGGAAAGCTAAATGCTAACAAGTCCTATAAGCGAAGTGCAATCCTTTAGTGATTTAGTGATCTGCAACTGCTCAGAATTCTGTGCTCTTCAGCCAGGTCTCCTCCTATGTGAATCATCAGGTTTTTGAAAGTTTTAGATTTTTGAAATTCTATATAAATCTATTGTGTTGATATTTATACATGTACACATATTTAAAAATCATGAAATAAATATACTGGAAAAATGCTATATTTCTTTGTACTTGCACTACATCGATCACGGTCAAAGATGGAGATGGCATTCCTTGCTGACTAGTAGGCATTGCATAAGTAACTTGTGTTTGTAAAGATGGTTGATGTCAGTCTTCCCAAATCACTTATCCTTTTTTCTTCTCCCCTTTTCTGTAACTTTTTTGCTTTTTTACAGAGCATTGTTTTTGCAAGGCTCAACCACTGAACAGTACAGTTATGTTATATAGTTTTTTATTTTTTAACGATTGAATCGCCAATAAATTGGCCTTTCAGGGCACTATCGGATTGCATTTCCTTTACACTACAGTTGATTCTGCCCATCCTATCTGATTTAAGATCTTGATAAAAGGTTAAAGGAGTTGCCTCACTGGGAGGGAGGAGGAGGAGGAATGTCTTTCTATATGTGTGTGTGTGTGTGTATATAATATATATATATATATATTATATTATATATAATATATATATATATATATATATATATATATATATATATACCGTGTTTCCCCGAAAAGATGACACACCCCCAAAAGTAAGACATAGCAGAGATTTTGTTGAATTCACTAATATAAGGCACCCCCCAAAAAATAAGACCTAGCGTAAATCATTGCTGCAGCTCCCCATACACAGGGCTGTCCCTAAGGATGGGCAGAGAGAAAGGTGGGAGTGAGGGGGGGGGGGGCGGGTGTTCCCAAGCAGTGGCGTAACTTTGGTTCAAAAAGTGGGGGGGACCAATTTTCCCTCTCATCCCCTATCTTCCTATCCCTCCTTCACTCGCCTTCCCTTTCACTTCCCCTCCCTTCCCTTCTCTCCCCTCCTCTCCCTGCAGTGAGGCGGCCCACTCTAACCCAACTAGGAAGTCTGAGGGAGCGCTGTGAGCTCCCCCAGCAGGTCCGGGCGGAGTCCTTATGGCAAACACTTTTGGTGCAATCCGTAAGGTTATGAGTGGCTCTCTAATTACTGAAGTTTGTAGCCTGGGACTAAAAAGCAGCCCTGGCAATGAAGCTGAACCAGCCCACCTATAATATGACCCCTCTAGATGGAAATAAAAAATGTTGTACCATTCAGTAAATTTTTCTTCACCCCTCCCATCCACCATCACTACTCCATTAAATTTGTAATACACACAACAAATATAAGGAAAATAAAAGAACCCAATCTCACGGTACACCTAGGAATCATTGTCACATACTGTACCCCAAAATGTATTTTATTGCTACCATACACCAGAAATGACATCAATCACTGCACCCCAGAAATGAATTATATTACACATGGTAGCCACAGAAATTACATTACTAACTGCACGTTGAAAATGACTTGCACATTGTACTCAAGAAATAATAATTATTTCCCCCTGTACCCAAAAATTATTATTATACACTGAACCCTAGAAATAAATTACATTACTCACTATACTCTAGAGGTTACATTACTCGGTGTATTACAGAGGTTACATCACACCATACCTCAGAGATTACATTACACTGTACCCCAGAGATTACATTACTGACTGTACCCCAGAGATTACATTACAAACTATATACCAGAGAGTACATTACACTGTACCCCATAGATTACTACATTACACACCATACACCAGATATTATATTACTCACTGTACCCTAGAGTTTACTACATTACCCACTGTACCCCAGAGAATAGTTTACACACCGTATCCCAGATATTTCTGCATTATTCACCATACCCCAGAGATTACATTACACAGTGTACAACAGGGATAATAATACACCATACCCCAGAGATTTTCACATTACACACTGTACCCCAGAGACTACATTAGACAAGGTACCTTGGAAATTGTGTGTGTATATACATATATTGAACACAGACACACTACACACATGGGGTGGGTTCACATGACGTTTTTTCGGCTTGACCGTGTTGTTTGCTTGTTGGAAATTCGGTGCTTTCAAACGCAGAATTCCGATGAGCAAATGACCCAGACTGCCCGAGGCAGATTTCTGCCTCCTATACCTTAGTGCTGTTAGTGCATAAAACACCTCGAAGAATACTTTGTAGGTGTTGACAGTATTCGCCGAAAATACTGAGTAAAATCAGTGTCATCTAAACAACGACACTGATTTCACATAGGGTATAATGTACATCAGTGTCCTGCCGGATGGGATGCCGGTTCTGAGGAAGATCCATCACTGAATCCGCCCTAGAATCAGCATTCATATCTTCTGCATGAATGTAACCTTAAGGTATGTTCACAAGGCATATAGCGGGGTGCACTGTGCGCTCTGCTATTGCCGGGTGTTTTAGAAGTATGCGCTGGCCAGTCCATACTTCTAAAATGCTGTGGGACCAGCCCCATTCACTTTAATTTTCCCACCCTTTAAGTGCAGGAAGACGTGGACATGGCTAGACACATGGCTGTACAGTACGCGCCTTGCGAAAGTATTCGGCCCCCTAAACTTTTCAACCTTTTGCGACATTTCAGGCTTCAAACAAAAAGATATAAAATTATAATTTTTTGTGAAGATTCAACAACAAGTGGGACACAATTGTGAAATGGAACGAAATTTATCGGATATTTTAAACTTTAAAAAAAAAAAAAAAGTGGTTCGTGCAATATTATTCGACCCCTTTACTTTCAGTGCAGCAAACTCACTCCAGTTCAGAGAGGATCTCTGAATGATCCAATGTTGTCCTAATGACTATGATGTTTAAATATAATCCCACCTGTGGTGTAATCAAGTCTCCGTATAAATGCACCTGTTCTGTGATAGTCTCGGGTTCTGTTTAAAGGCAAGAGATCATGAAGACCAAGGAACACACCAGGCGGGTCCGTGATACTGGTGTGGAGAAGTTTAAAGCCGGATTTGGATACAAAAAGATTTCCCAAACTTTAAACATCCCAAGGAGCACTGTGCAAGCGGTCATATTGAAATGGTAAAGTTACCCCCAAATTCCAACCCCGCTCCCCACCCCCAAAAAAGAGAAACGGCCCTGGGACATTATTGTTGTAGCACCTGAGTGTTGAAGGACCTGTGCAGGGAGGTCATGTGACTGATGTCACCACAGGTCCCGAACATCCCAGGACAGGAGACAGAAAGTACATGTAAGTAATAGAGGGAAGAGGGGGGAGAACAGAGCAATGATACTAACACGCACATCTCACCGGATGGCTGATGGGGCATGCTGGAACTTTTAGTTCTAAAAGTCCCAGCATGTCACATTTGCCATTCTTTGAGATAAGTCACTGTCTTATTTTCAGGGATACACATATATACATATAGAAAGACATTCATCCTCCTTCCTCCCTCCCAGTGAGGCAACTCCTTTAACTTTTTATCAAGATCTTAAATCAGATAGGATGGGCAGAATCAACTGTAGTGTAAAGGAAATACAATCCGATAGTGCCCTGAAAGGGTAAGGCCAATTTATTGGCGATTCAATCATTAAAAAATAAAGACGACATAACATAACTGCACTGTTCAGTGGTTGAGCCTTGCAAAAACAATGCTCTGTAAAAAAGCAAAAAAGTTACAGAAAAGGGGAGAAGAAAAAAGGATAAGTGATTTGGGAAGACTGACATCAACCATCTTTACAAACACAAGTTACTTATGCAATGCCTACTAGTCAGCAAGGACTGCCATCTCCATCTTTGACCGTGATCGATGTAGTGCAAGTCCAAAGAAATATAGCAATTTTCCAATATCCTCAGTTTACATGATGGGTGGATGGAGTATAGGGCGATCCTACCTTATGTGGAACATTCTTCCTTATAGCCCCACCACAGTGCCAGCATAAACCTGGCCCAGAAGAACCTATGAAAAAGTGTAGGCAGCGATTCCCTTGTTTGAGAGTTTTATAATCTTTCTGCTCTGCAAAACATACCAAAGGTAATTTCGGCAAACAAAAGGCTTTTTATCAGTTTTTTTTTTCTTAAGGCTATGTCAACAAGACAACTGTAAAATGGCAAATCTGAAAACCGACCGCATTTTTTGCTTTTGCGCCACAAAACAATGTTCCAGCGATGTTAAAATGCCATCGGATTTTGGACAGCATTTTAACATATGATGTGTAGACATAGCCTTTAGCAATCAGTGTTACACGTTTAACAATCAGAATTCCAGCAGCAAAAAATTTACTATAAAGTATTCTAGAGCCAAACGTGAGGCCATCTATTCTACAGCTAGGACTTGGCTGACACTGTCATACGACAGAATAATGATCCCAATAGCACCAGCAAGCCTACAACAAAGTGAGTAAAAAAGGTGTTCCAGTAGCCCAAAGTCCAGACCTCAACCCAATCGAAATGATGAGTGCTGTGCATGAATGCATTCCCACAAACCTCACAAGCAGTGATGTAGAAAACCGTTACTTCAAGTTATTGCTACTAAGGGTGGGATGTGCCTAATTTATCGCACATAGTTTTTCCATATTTGTTACATGAATAATGACATGGTGGAGTCTGTTTTATTTTTCATCTGAGACTGTAGTTACCTAATCAGATTTCTTTTATAGTATTATATCCTGATAATTAAACCCATAGAATACAGTGTTTTCTTGTGTGTACCTCCTGGCACGCCGTGATCGCTTTGTGGAAGGTAGGTGGTCAATGGATGAAAGGGTCCCACCATCATATTTTTAACTTAGATGGTGCAGCATGTACACCACATGTTCAGGGGGAGTTAATTTTAGTTTTATTAGTTAGCTGTGAATAAAAGATTTTTATGTTGAAGCTACTTGTTTTTTAATTTTAAAACTTCCTTGTGGTGCAGCTGTATTGTAGACACACACTTGCTTCCTGTGTTGACTCTTTAGACCATGCAACAGGATGTGAGTGCTTATTGACAACGATTTGAATGGGATTCAGTTGACAGAGAAATGTCATAAATTCTTGTGTTCTTTAGGAAGTACAGCCCCTTAAAGGTGGTGTTTCATCATGCTGTTTTCAGAGCCTCAGACAGCCTCGGAATCACCCTTCTTCCCTCTTTCTTTTTAGGCTGTAGGTGGTTCTATAGCAGTGATTAGATTATCGGCTTCATATTCCCAGCTCTTCTAATTGCACTGACATGACTTCAGTGGATGTTATCTGTAGTGCTATAGTGTAGAGGGCCTCAGAGCTCAAAGTAAACGGTCAAAAGTGATTTACTTTGTTTGTTAAAGATAACACACTCTGTTCTTAAGCTGCTGTGTGTCCTGTGATGGTCACTCCCAGCTCTCAGATAAGAGAAAGAGTTGAGATAGAAGGGAAGAGCAGGACAGTAACCAGTAAAACCTGTGTGCACTCGGAGCAGTTAAAATCTCCTGTCTCCTGTTCAGGAAACAAATCAAAAGAGGAATGTATTTGAAAAAAGTCTTGATTTAACGTTCCCTACATGTTGAAAGTAATCTTTGTAGTGAGACAACCCCTTTAAGAAACTATTTGGTATAGAAGAAACCAATAGGATCTTCTAGCATCTGAATGACTGTATGCAAAGAGACACAATCCATCACGTGTTCAGGACCCCATGTGGTAAGAAAAAAACAAATCTTGGGGGCGTGGCCTCCCATTAAGAGGCAGTCCATCCCCAGCTCCTCCGGGGACATGCTAAAAAAGGGCACCCCAAAAAAGGGGCAGAAAGGGCTAAAAAGAACCCAGCGGCACCGGGAGCCCCTCCTAGACTCAGGGGTCCAAATCAAAATTTTTTTTCGCCCCCACGGGGGTTAGAGGACGAGAGACCCCCGTCTTCCCGCGCGCGGGAGAGACCGGCGCCATCTTCTAAACCACCCGCTGTGCGCAGAGCCAAGCAATCTAATGCGCCGCTCCTGACTGAACCTCCGACGGAACAACCACCGGGTCCAAGGTTTTGGCCGCCCACGGACAACGCCGGGGGAAAGACGGGGACCTCGCGGGACACTCGGAGACCCCCAAAATTAAGCAAAGCCCGACTTCGGGAGCTACCGCAACAACCCCCCCTGACCCCGGAACGCTTTCCCCCGCGGAAGGAAGAGCGGGCAAAGGGGAGGTCAGGCGGGGGGAGTGGCAGCTCAGCGCTTCCACGGGATGCCCAAGCCTCTGATATCGCGGCCACGGGGCTGTGCGCTACCCCTGAGGCTCATCTAACCGCTCGGCCGGAGGCACCACTGACGGAGGCCCCACAGTCAGGGGACAGCCATACAGTGTCCCCCCTTAATCAGCTAACTGGGCGCCAGAGAGCTTACAGTCTCCAGGGACTGCAGACATCGTCCACAGACTCCCTTCTGGACTGCCGCCATGCGAAAACCGGGGGTAGGGTTTTACCCTTTCCCCTAAATGCCGACCAAAACCACCCTCTTCGGCCCACACTTATGGCCCTCACAAAAAGGGGGAAGGGGTTTGACAGGCAAGCTGAGGGCAACCATGACACAGTGACATTAAATGCACGCTCTGGGAGAGCTGAGCCAGACGACGGTGGACAGGATCAATACCTAAACGGGCCCCAAAAGATATGCATCACAGCTGCTACCTCTAAGACACCAGTTCCATGCCTCGATCCGTCCACTGTTGGGATCTCTTACCGGTCTTCGGGCCCTCAGGGGGATGCCGGAGTGTCTTGGGGGGCGGCGGGGCTCATACGCGGGGATCGGCGAACCCACATTCTGGGGGACCTGACCCGGCCGTGATGGGCCTCACTGACGCCACTGGGATCCCCTAAACGGCTGATGACGGGGACGAGAACACCGCCGGCGGATCATGCTTCATGGGCTTCTAGTCCGGACACCTCGGCCTGGGGCGGTAGCCCTATAAATGAGGGTAAGGAGACACCCCCCCTTCCAAAAATAGGCCAAAGGTGCTCAATCAGTGAGCTTAATCCCACCTGCAGATGCTTTAATGGTACTAGAGGCTCATCCGGAATTACGGGCCCTCCTATCCCTTCTACCCTCTAAGCTGGATATGCAGCTCATGGCCAAAGACATGCAAAGCGGAAACAGGACGGGGCCCGGGTGCAGAAGATGAAAAAAATCTCCAAGCAGAGTGCAACAAGGGAAAAAGCCCAGGATCAAAAAGACGTTATACCAGTCCCAGACCACCTCTCGAAAAAAACTCCCAAACAAACAGTTTCCAACCCGATGACTTAAAAAAAGTCTCGAAAAAATGTTCGAATAAGAGGGTTTCCCGGAGCGTCAAAACCGGGGAAACTTCAAAATCAACTAAATCCCAACCCCTCGGGGAAGCGGGTACACGCCCCAAGAATTAAAAGTGGGCACCTTAAAACTTAAAAAGAAATTATGGAAAACCCCCTAGATCAGCAAATGGCATGAGGGGACAAATAGATTTTCCAGATTTTCGAGACCCCTTCCCTCGGGCCGGATCAAACCATTGCGTCCCCTCCTGCAAACCGAAATATCCCCTTTCGATGGGGGTTCCCTTTTCTCCTACTTTAAAACATAGGACAAGTTTCCTTAAGGGAAAACCGGTTACCGGTCTTTACCCCTACCATGGTCCTCCCAGATGTGACTCCCGACTACCCCATTCTTGAAGCCCAAAATTTAAACCCCCCCAAAAAGCCATTTTTCCAACTCCCCAAACCCCCCCCCCAAGGCCCAAGAAATGGCGCGACATGGAGTCCGGACTGCCCCGGCTCCAGAAAAACCCAAAAATTTGCGATTCTCGAAGCAACCGCGTGAAAATTTGGACAGTTTAAGCCCCGGGACCCCTCCTTTTTTTCTTTTTTTCCGGCCCGGGTTGGTCTTTTTGGCCTCCCAGGATTAATCCCTTATGGGGGCGTTTAAATTCAGAAAGCCAATGTGCATCTTTGGATTTTAATAGATTCTAGTGTTTTCTACCATAAAATACTAAATTGGTAGGGGTGCCTTGGCGTACGACCATTCTGACTCGGATCAAACTTTCCCTCTATACTCCCCTAATTTTTTTTTTTTTTTCCTCCTCTTCATCTCTCTCTCTTGTCCCTCCCTTCCCCCTTCCCTGTATACCACCCTTTTCATATGTTACCCCTTTTGACCGGGTCAACAGGGTCTCTCTTAGAAACAAAAAAGTCCCGGAGGGGGAGTGCAATGGTGCAGTCAATGGTCATTGTCTTAGTGGTACTTGCATCTCCCCCGTAGTTTTTAAGCCTTTTTTTTTTTGTCAAAAGATCTCGCAGTATATCCTGCAAAGATTTGAGTTGGCCTCTCATTTCTGGGTATGTTTTTTTGCATTGTTCCCCATTTTTTGGTTTTAAATTGTTCCCGGGGCAGGCTCAAGGGGGTTGCGTCCCTTTATTTGGGGGGATGTGAATTCTGTATCTTTATTCCCATTGAAAGGGGGGGAAAAGGGAGTTCCCCTTAGGTTTTGGGGGAAAAACCCCCCCAAAAAAAAAAAAAAAAAAAAAAAAAAAAAAAAAAACTTCTGGTTGGTTTAAAAGGGGGTGTTGGGGCCCCGGAAAAAATTTCTTGCCTTGCAAAAAAAAAAACCCAATTTTTCCCGGGAAAAACCCTTTTTACATTCCCCCAAACTTACAATCTTTGGGAAAATGAATTTCCTTTGCCTGGGGTGCCAAAAAATAAAAAAAGCTCATCGACAAAGTTTTAAAAGGGGTTTCCCGGGTTCTTTTTTTTCATAGATCGTTACCTACCCAACGTGCTAGATACATATAGGGTTTGAGGGAAGAAAAGAAGGTCTCTTTTTTTGTCAAATTCCCCCTTTCCGGGAAACCCCAGAATATATATAGCCAATCTTTTTTCCCCCTTTTAATTAAAACGGGAAAAATTCTTTTCTCCCCAAAAACCCTTTTAGATAATCTAAACTTTTTTTTTGCCCGGGGGGCTGGGGTTAAATTCTCGGGTGGAGATTTTTAAAACTTGGCCCCTCAATCTTTAACGGACACATCCACGGGGGGTTTCACTTAGCCGTTACTTTTCCCCCCAAATAACGTTTTTAACAAAAGTAAAAAAAATTACCCCCTGACAGGCAGTGGGTTTCGAGGTCTGGAGGTTTTACTCCCCCAAAAAAATCAAAACAAACATTTTACTCCCCCCCCCCCCCCCCCCCACAAAAAATCTTACTCCGGGATGATTACATCCTCCCAAACATCTTTTTTTAGGGCTATTTTTTAGTTTGTGCCAAAAAGGGTGTAAAATTCACCTAAACCCACGCACCAGTTCATTGTGATCGCTCTCCTGAAACTAAGGCAATCAAAGTTTGTTTGGGGAGAAAAAATGAGTCCCTTTTACCCGACTCTTTATGCCTCTCCGATCAAAAAAAAGGCGATCGAGGCCCTTTGCCCTGGTGCATGCCTCAGTTATACTTTTTCCAAAAAACTCATTTGGGAAAGCGATGAAGGGTGTTCTGGGGGGAAATTTCTTTTATAAAGCACGGAGCCCGGGCTTAAAAAAAGACGCTTTTTTAAAGGTTTGCATTTCCCTTTGACACAATTGACTCTCAAGAGCGGATTCGGGCCTAGAACGAATCTGCGAGCTTAAATTGCACGGACATGGATCCCCCAATTTAAATGGAAAAAAAGGGACAAAAGACCCCCCCGGGGGAAAATTATGCCTATTTCCCTTTTTAAAACCCCTGGAGAAACAAACCAGGAAGATTTTTGGGCCCGGGGGGCCTTTTGAGAAAGAGAGCATTCTATTTGTCCCTTTTATTAAAGCCCCGGGGGGGAGAATAGCACACTTAACAGGGGAAAATTTCCTAAGTTTTTTCCCCAACCCTTATATTCCTACTATTTAATCTCCCGGCCTAACAAACCCGGACTCACGATTTGCAATCCTATCTGGAAAGGGGGGCCCTCCCGCGCCTCTCCCCCCAGTCCCCTCGCCCCCCTGGGGGCCCTTTTCCCCTACAGGAGTTAAGGGGGGCCAAAACATCGTTTGCCGCTGGAAAAAAGCCCGGGTTTCCAGACGGCTATACCCCGGTTGTTTTTTTAAGACTTTTAAAAAGGGGAAAGTAGCCCCAACCCCCTCCTCGCAGTTTTTAATGTTTGTTCTTTTAAACTCCCCATTGGGACCCTGCATTCCTGAGGGTCACATTTTTAAAATTCCCTAAAGGGGAAAAAGATCCCTAACAATGCCAAAACTATGGGCCCAATATCTTTAAATTAAAAAAAACCCCTAAGATATATGCGAAAATGCTGGGCAAATCGCTAAACCCCCTGTTTGGGTCCCTTATCCACTTGGCCCCAGGGGGGCCCTTAACCCCCCCCAAGGGGGAGTGGAGGGGAAATAGTTTTAAAAACCCTTTTCTCCTTGTCCATTATGTCATAAAAGTAAGGTACCGTGCCTTTTCGTGTCACTAGATGCTTTAAAAGGGCATTCGAAAAGGGTGGCTTGGCCCTTCCCACGGGGAAATATTGGAAGCCTGGGTTTTGGGCCGGGGTAAAAGTGGGAAAAGGGTAATGGCCTTATACTGTTCCCCCCAAGCTTTAAATACGGAAAAAATGGATCTCTTTCGGAAACCCCCCGACTATTTGCAATGGGGCCCCCGGGAGGATGTCCAACCCCTCGCCTATATTTACATTTTAGTAATGGAACACCTGATGCAGGATTTCGCCATGAAACCCCCATATTAAAAGGGGTCCGGGGGGGGTGGTTTTCCATTTTTCAAGTGTTGGCGTACGCCCGATGGGCCTATGCTATACCCCACTGACCCCCTATTTTTCCCCTTTGGGGAATTTCGGGGTCCTGGAAAGGGTTTTCAGTGCATATAGAACCATAAAATAAATTTAGCTTAAAAAGCTTTAGTGCTGCCCCTCAAAATCTCCTTTGGCCTCCTAACCCAAATCAAGTCCTCATTTCCGTTTTCCTGGGAAAGATTGTCTTCCCAAATATTTGGGGGTGCAGGTCCCTTCTTTTCCCCCCGACAGGATCTTTTATCTTAATTTTGCCCCCCCTGCTGACTAGGATTTAAGCAGGAAACTCCTGAAATGGGGAAACAAAAGGGGCTTTTCATGGATTGGCCCCAGTTAAAAATTCTTTTTAAAGAATTTTACTAAAAAGCTTTCCCATAACCCCTTCCCGGGCAATCCCCCTACTACTGGGCCCAAAAACCTTTTTTTGAGGAACCCTTGGGGAAAGGGTTATCTCCAAGATTCGTCTGGGGGGCCCGGGCCACCCGAGAGAAAAAGGGGGGAGCTAACCTGACACGCTCGAAACTGAGGGGAGGGTTGGCACTTCCGATTTCGCGCCTACTTTCTTGAGCCGTTGCAGTGCGAAGCTGGACGCATTTTAACACAAAAGCCCCAAAACCCTTTTGGGGCCCTTTCTAGAGTCCCATCCCATATAAGGGCACCTATTGCGGCTTTACCCCCGGCTTCCACCTTCGTGCTACCCAAAAAAAGCAATTTTTCCCCTATTTCCCCAGGTTTCATGCACTTCAATACAGGTCTGGAGGGGTTATTTCTTCGGGATATGGCCCCTTAAATTTTCGGGAGGCCCTTTTTACCCCCATTCTGGGTAAACCCAGCGGTTCCCCGAATCCCTTATGTCGGCAATGGCTAAACTGGTTAGGAGATATACACCCCTCGACCATAGCTGATTTACGTCCTTTAACTCTGAAGGGAAAACGGAGAAAATTTCTAGAGGAGGGGAGGCTGTACAAAAATTTTCCCCCGGAATTTTTTCCCGCTTCGCGCTTGTACTCCGAATGGAAAAGGGAAACCCTAGGGGCCCCCTTTGGGGCCCCCCCTGAATTTGAGCATGGTTTCCTGGGGTAAAAAAACATGGTGCGCGTGCCCCTTTTCCCGGGTGTACAAACCCGCTAAACCCATTCTCCAAAGGGGGGGGCAAATTGCCCCTTTCAGAGCGAAGCTTGGGAAACGAGAAACAAATAAACGTGACCCTCTCTGAAGAGGACTGGGGGTAAAGCATATGCTTGACACAAAAGTCCTTGGTCTCTTTATAAGGCCCAGGAATTAAATTATAAGATCATCACTTAGATGGTACCGATCCCAGCTTTAACTGAAGCGCAATATTCCCGAGTTCTCCCAATGTCAGCAGAGATGCAAGGCAGGGAGAGGCCACCAAGACCCCAAGTTATGGTGGTGTTTGCCCAGTGTTTGCAGCCCATTTGATTCAAAGTATTGGACCTTGTCCATAAAATAATGGAATACAGCTGCAAATGACCCTCGCTAACTAATCCTCTTATTTCAGCTTCCCACTCCACTTTCCACCCTAAAAGCTAATTAGCTTACATTTCTGCTTCTTGCAGCGAAAAGTGTGATACCTCAATTATGCTATCGACACTCGAGCCCATCTATTACTAGCTGGTTTAAGGAGATTTCGACGCTTCCAAAGATTGGAGTCGTTCAGAGAACAGACTCCCCCCTTGCAGTATAAGTCAAAAATTTAGCAAGTAGAATGACTGGATCTCACTTTGTGGAACAGTCTATATACCCCCTCATACCTATGATTAACTTTCACTAGTGAATAGGTGATGTTTACTGGATCTGGGTGGGTATACTATTTTAAACTGACCAGAATTACCTTATTGCCCTCGCAACGCCACTGAGCCGTCCGTCCAATTTTTGGTTCACATACCTATTCTGATTCGTTCCTAGTTTTTAGTGACTGCAACAATCTCAAGAAATGTCAAAGTGTATATTGTTTGATATCTAACAAAAACGAGGTTGAATTGTCATAACCCGATTCATGTACACTGACCACTCGCTCCTATCTAGGGAAGACGTATGAGAAGACCTTTTAATGGGCCTATACATTAACCCACCATGCGCTCGTCGTCTCCCTGGGACTTAGGAGTCGCAGTTTATCTTATACATATTATAGGACACCTCGTTCTGCACCCATCCCATCAGTTAACACTGCTTTCTAAGTTCCTCGGTTTATTGCTAAAAGTATAAATTATAATCATATGACGAGGCATGAAATGTTCCCTGATTTCTCTTCCCCGAATCCCCCCCCTCCTTACATCCACCCCCCTTCTCTAAATTTCATGACTGTATTATCCTCGATTTTGTTCACCTTGAACTGTCATTCAATAAAACTTTTGAATTTGAAAAAAAAAATCAGTTCTTCAGTACGAGCTTAATTACTAGCAAGCCGGCGCAGCACCTTCACCCTAATCAGTACAGTGAGAGCGGTATGAGCTCCCAGCGTCGCGCCCTGGACTTCTATATGCGGTGACGCACAGAATCCCGCCATGTCTCTGATTGGCTATCAATCACTGCACATGACATGCAAGGCTAGCCCTTCTTTCCCTCCCCAGAGTGCTTTGGTGCCGCCATGTAACGCAAGTTGCTCGCAGTCATTTTATCAATCAAAAGCACACTATCGTTCACCCTGCGAAGTACCCCAAACGTTCGCATCGTTCAGAACCAAAGTTTTCCTGAAATTCTAACGAATTCCACTTCGTTAGAATTCAATTCGCCCATCTCTAATAATCTCATATTTTTGTGGCAAGCCTAATAATATCCCCCTACAGCAAACCCAGCCCAGAAGCGCATCTATTATCGGCATTCTTTTATAATGGATTGGGATTATCCTCAGGGTCAACTGAACATGGGCCCAGACTGTGCAACTAGTTTTATCTGAATCCAATCTCTACCCTTGGGGTCATTACAGACGACGAAGAGATAGAACCAAAGTGCGGAAGAACGCCATATTACAGAAAAACAGCAAAGTATTAATAGAACGCAAGATAATAGTTATTGATGGTGAACTCTGTCAAGGAAAGTTAAGTAATCCCCGTCTGACTGATTAGCAGGACACACTAACACTTAAAGATAACTGTGCAAGAGTCTATTGAACTATCAGTATGACATATAGACTTAGGTTGAAAGTCCGAGGAAAATGATAACTGTTTTTCCAAGTTAGTACAAAAGTTCTCCAAAATTACAAAATGTACTCCCCTGTAGAAAAAAATATTTTCGGAATCCCATGAAGATGAATTACATAACAAGAAAGAGTTTGAACAAAATTTAGAGCTCTGAAGCTGAGAAAGGGGCACAAATTAATAGATCTTACTGAAATGGTCAACAATTAACCAAATTACAGTCTTTCCCTCAGCAGGGGGTAAATCCATGAAAAAGTTGATGGAAAAATGTGACCAGGGTCTTTGAGGAATGGGTAAAGGACGAAGTTCCACCATAGGACGAACACGAGGGACCTTAGTTTGAGCACATATCTCACAGGCAACCACATAGGCAGAGATATCACGGAGCATGGGCAGCCACCAATAAGAAGGCAACTAGACTCTTAGATTCCACAATCCCTGGGTGCCTACAAAGAGCCGAATTGTGCAGCTCATCATACAGTCAGAGCCTAAATTGTACAGGTACAAAAAACTTCACATGTGGGGCAGATTTATCAAGGCAGTTAGCCAGAATTCAGTCTCCATTTGCGTCAAAAACAAGATTTTCGCCACATTTATTATGTGTTTTAGACAGTTTCAGATGCATCTGCGCCTCGTCCGTCAAAGGGGGTGTGGCTTAGTAAAAGTTGGGATGGCTTAATTGCGACAAAACATGCACCCAGATTTTGTCACGCTTTCTGGCGTGAAAGTAAGCCAACATAATTGTGGTACAAACTTAGACTTGACAGTTCTAACCTGCACCAGATTTATCAACACTGTAATAAATGTGGTGCATTGTAAGACTGTCTAATCAAACTTTACACTGTCTAAAAGTAAGACACTATTGATAAACCTGCCCCTGTGAGTTGACGGAGGAGCTAAATCCTGAAATTGGCTTATATCACTGAAAAGGTCTAGGGAGACCGCAGATAAAACAGCCCTCTCCCTTTAGCTAAAATAAGTACCGAGTTGTCACGGAAGTGCACGACATACTCAACAACCGACACCTTCGGGGTGGCAAAGTCTCCCTCCCAAGCCTCCTTCACCTGAGCCAGTGGTCTCCATACATGTCGCCCATACAGGAGCTCGAAGGGGGAGAACCCTGTTGAGGCCAGTGGAACCTCCTGGTAAGTCAATAGTAGGTGTGGGAGGTACCGCTCCCAGTCACGCCCGTGGGTGTTGACCAACATCTTAAGCATGTGCTTCAGGGTGCCATTGAGCCGTTCATACAGGCCATTATTCTGTGGGTGGTATGGGCTGTCTACCAGATGTTGCACCTGTATCTGCTTACAGAGGGACTCCATTAACTGTGACATGAACTGGGTCCCTTGGTCAGTGAGCATTTCCTGGGGAAAGCCCACTCGACAGAAAATCTCCATTAAGGCGGTAGCCACCTTGTCGGCCCAAATGAACGACAGGGATATCGCTTCTGGGTACCTAGTGGCATAATATACTACTGTCAGTACGAAGCATTTCCTGGAGCTGCTGGGAATGGAAAGGCTTGTCTATAATGGGCAGAGGTACCAGTGGGGCTATGGGCCTTGGCCCCCACCTTCCCCTCCCCTCTGATCAGGTGTCACAACACGAACAGACAGAGTCAGACACATCATCCCCATCTTTGAGCCAGTTAGACATGCTTTCACTTTGTTCTTGGTGACTCCCGTAGGTCTCCAGCCATCGAAATCTCGTGCGCAAACTGCAACAACTCCGCCCTGAACGGATAAGGTGCCACTAACCGTCGGTCCCTGGGCCACGCCTCTGGAGAAATTGGTCCAGAACCATCACATGGTACAGAAGCCTGTCCATTGATCTCTGGCCCACCCGCGTGGTGACCTGAGTCCAAGAGCTGTCAGCCGTCTGCTCCCTAGAAGCTTTAAAGCTGTCATCAGCCTCTAAAGCTGCCTGAAACTCTCAACTAGACATGACCAGAATGGATTAGACTGCCGCATCTTCTGTGGGTTCCCCAGGACCTGTCTCCTGGCCCCTGCCAACCCTGGCACTTACCTGGTCCCATGGAAGGATGCCGTCGGGCCCCAGAGGGGCCTTCTGGCTCCTGGCACTCCCACTGTGCATGACAGCGGCCACGACCGCTGCAACCACTGGTGGGGCTCCCTCCCCCTCGGCGTCTATACAAGTCGCCAGTCCGCTTGGCCTAACCTGGCCCTCCGACATCCTGTTTGTGGGAAGAGATGGGCGAATCGATTCTAACGAAGTGGAATTTGTTTAGAATTTCATGAAAACATCTATTTTGAACAAAGTCGAAGTTTGGGGTGAATCGCGGGGAACGAAGACCGGGATTTTAATTGATTAAATGGCTCGCGGAGCACAAGGCTTAACATGAGGGCAAATGAACTCTGGGAGGAAGAAAGGAGAAGCCTAAATGAGATGTGCAGAGATGAGCCAATCAAGACCAGCGATTCTGTGACGTCACCGCACTATAAGTCCCGGATGCGACGCTGGCAGATCAACACGCTCTCACTGTCTGGTGGTAGTGAAGCTGCTGCTTGCTGCTTGAGAATCTCACCACTAAAAGAAACTTACTTTTTATACAGCGATTTTTGGGGGTGTCACAGCTTGTCTCAGAGACTGTTTCTCTTACGTCTAATTTTGATTTTTGGGTAATTGGAATTGAAGTCCTCAGTGTACGTCCAGATTCAGCTGCATATACATTTTTAAATGCTATCTGCTCAGTTCTGGAGCACATTGAATAACCAAAGGGTTATCGAAGCCTTTGTGCTGTTGTAAATTCAGTTAAAGAAACAGCATTTTTACAATCCAAATACTCACTTAATTTTTGGCTGCTCATATCTTTTGCGCATTTAGATCAAAGTGATATAAAAGGTTTTTTTTTTGTCTGCTGTTTGGCGGTCACTAAAAGAAACAGTGTTGTTCAACGCCAAGACGACAATTTTTGCCCTGTGCATAATTCATATCCGAAGGTTAATTTAGAGTTTTTCTGCTGTATGTGGTCAGTAAAATACACGTCGTTTTAACACGCTGTCACAAAAAAGCGGGTAATTTTTTGGCAACACATTTCTTTTGCGCAATTTAGATCCAAGGGTTAATTGAGCGTTTTTCTGCTGTTGTGGAATAATCTCTCCAAACGGAAAATAGGACCCAGCGAAGAAGTAAATGTAGTGCTTTATTTCAACAATTCCAATCCATCAACCAGGGGGTGCAGGGGGACAGAAACCGACGCGTTTCCGGGCTCTCGTATCGCCCTTGTTTCGACGGTCCCACATATGTTTTAACACCAGTGCTCATTTAAATAGGTGAAAGGAAGACATAGGGGGGAGGGGTTCACGTCCGTACCTATACGTCATTTCCCTAATGAGTTTACAACATGTTTAAAAACATAAACGTATCAATGTATCAATAACACTCTGGGTCATATATTAGCATGTATATATGCGATATAGATATAAATGGAATACCAGAGATCTGAAAATGCTCAGTAAACAACAACATAAAAATAACAAAATGAAATATAACATGACTAGAGAAGAATATCGTGCTCTCAATCAATTAAAAACAGAATAAAATCTTATTATAAAAAAAAGCGGATAAGGGGGGCTCTACGTCGTCGATGGACCTCTGCACTGTATCGTAGATCGGTTGTAATATCCTTGATGATGTAAACAACATACCGGTAAATTGACCAGCGAATCTCTGTTAGGAAATGCAATCAAAATAGTCAAAGTTACTACAGGAAGGGTATTGCTTTGGTGCCATTTAATTTAAAAGATAAACAATATTATAACAGAATAACTCCAAGAACAAACCCATCTTTTATGGTGTCCCTAGACACCAATAAAAATGTATTTTCCACCTCATTGCGCCCTATAGTGTCCCGAGGTTGTGGCAAGCATAGTGAGACCTCAATAGATGGTGAGACAGGCATCTTCCACCTATGATTTGTGGCCTTCCAGGCTATCTAAAAGACAGTACAACGTGCTAAAAAGGTTTGTTATCCAAAAATTTAAATGCTTCCTGAGTACGATGTTCAGCTTGATGTGCCAAGCCTTTTACTTCTAAGCATTCCACAGCCCCTAATAAGAGTGGCTATTCAATAACACTTGCATAAACAAAACATATACCAGAGAGGTTTACAAATATTTATACTGTAGAAGTATAGATTTTCTATTGTCCAGCAATTATTTTGAATTTGACGGTACCTTTTACTTACAGACTTTTGGGAGTGCCAATGGGGGGGCTGCTGCTCGCCAACCATTGGTCGAACCTCTTTATGGCCTGGTGGGAAACTCAAATAATATGTCTATAATGGTTTTGCTAATCTTTTTTCAGGTGGGGTTTGGTCTGGTTGGGCGCTACAATAGACGACCTCCATTGCTTGTTTGGGGCCCTGATGGTGGGGCGTCCCATACCAGAGTTTATCCGGTATCTACATAACAATGACAATTAAACCTGAATTTACCTACACAGTGAAATCACAAGCAACCATTCCTTGACATATGACTTACTGGGGAACCCAAAAGAAATAGAGTTGTCACAACTTTGTATAGAAAACCCACAAGTGGCAATACAATCCTACGAGCAAACAGTTGTCATCCTTACCACACTATTGATTCTACCCCCACAGGGGAGTATTATCGCGCACTGAGAGGGCAGTCACGGAAAGAAAAGACTTTCCAAGAACAAATGAATATCATAGAAACAGATTAAACGATTGAAGAGGATCATAGTAAGAGAACAAATTCACGGGCGAAAACTAAAATTCAGGAAAAACACAGGAGTCCTATACTAATTCATAAAGATAGGGCAGTAAAAATAATATGGTACAGTATGCCACCATTACCTACAGTCAAGGATTTAACTCCATTAAGAGAATTATTACAAAAATTCATATTTTTGAGACAGTATGACACAGTAGCTGAATTATTGGATGATGTATACACATTAGTGGCGTAAACGAAATAGAACCGATAGGAATGGAAAATATCCCTAAGTACATTTACTCTAGTACCAAACCAGGAAAAGCTGCTTATCCTTGAAAGGTTATCTTTCCCGTGTAATAAAAAGAGATGCAATGAGTGGCAAACACACAATAAAAACAGGATGCCTATAAACCCAAATAAGTGAGTCAGACAGACAATATAACAAAAGGAAATTCATTAAATTGTGATACTCACCATGTTATCTATGCAGTTTACGTGTACCTTCTGTGATTAAGATATATGTTTGGCGAGCAGCAACCGTAGATTTAAACCCGATAACAGAACATTTATATAACATCAAAAAGGGCCAAAAGTCCCATTCAGGAGCGCCAACATTTTTTTAGATATGCATCAGGTTCGATAGATAGTTGACGATGTATGGGGCATAGAAAAGGTAGACAACCCCAAGAAATGGGGCTGATTGGCAACGCCTTGTACGCAAACCGTGAGGCATTTTATGGATACGATCGAGGTTTGGAACACAAGTAGCACCCTATTGGGCATAATTAAAAAAATGAATTTGACCTGTATATATTGAGATACGCTTTGCATTATCATTCCTGGGCATTTCTGGTATTCCATTTATATCTATATCGCATATATACATTGCTAAAATGACCCCGAGTGTTATATGCTAACATTGATGCCACGTTATGTTTTTAAACATGTTATGTAAACTCATTAGGAAATGACTTATGGTACGGAGTTGAACCCCTATCCCCCCTATGCTACCCTTCACCTAATTAAATGAGGCACTGGAGTTTAAACTTATGTGACCTGAACAGAGGCCGATACGAGAGCCCGAAACTCGTCGGTTTTCTGTCCCCGCCTGCACCCCCTTACTGATGGATTGGAATTGTTGAAATAAAGCACTACATTTACTTCTACGCTGGTCCCTATTTTCCGTTTGGAGAGATTATTTCTGCTTTGTTGGTCTCTGAAACTGAGGCCAGGACGCCGAGCGCAATGAACGAGATGCAATAACAGCTGGTTGCATGAAGGTCCCGGATAGAGACTTCTGGGGCCTTTTGCCTAACTTTTTTGCCTTTGGTTTATGGTGAATATTTGCTGTTTCTGCTGTTGTGGTCAGTAAAATACACCTCATTTTAACATACTACAAAGCTGCTAATTTTTGGCAGCACATTTCTTTTGCGCAATTTAAATCCAAGGGTTAATTACGTATTTTTCCTGCTGTTGTGGTCAGTGAAATACACGTCGCTTTAACACGCTACAAAGCTGGTAATTTTTGGCAGTTAATTTCTTTTGCGCAATTTACATCCATGGGTTAATTAAGTGTTTTCCTGCTGTTGTGGTCAGTAAAAAAAACTGTGTTTTTCACCGCCAAAGAAGAAATTTTGAATGTAGCATACTTCATATCCACGGGTTAGTTAAGCCTGTTTGTGCTTTTATATTCAGTAAAATACACAGTGTTTTTTTAAACGGCACATACAAGTAAATGTTTCCTGGCCATTTGTGGAGTGCAATTTATATCCAAGGGTTACCAAGCTTGTTACTGGGTTCATTTGGAGTCAAATACAGGGTGTGTATTTATCATATACAGATATCTTCATTAAACAGAGTCTGTACATTTTTGAACAAACAGTATGTCAGACAGTGAGGTGGCAGGCTCTTCACATGAGAGTGGCAGTGGCACAAACATTCCTGGAGCAGGCCCAGGTCGCAGCACAGTAAGGGGACGTCGCAGCAGAGGTCACTCGGTGAGGCCAGAACTGCTGGTGTCATCTATCGGCTGTGTGTTGACCAGCAACCTAAGGGTTCTTGATTGTTTGAATAGGTCATCCACTTCCTCTCAGATGACTTGTGACAACTAGTGTTGAGCGATTATTATCGACAAAGTTGAAATCGGCATGGTTTTTATGTTGATCGGATTTTTTCGATCACACGATAATTTAGGTGAAAATCTGCGCATAATCTATTAATATCACGCCATTTTCAGCGCTTCCTGTCATTTTGGCGGCCAGCAAATCGGCTTAGAGAATAGAGCAGGGTGAGCTGGGTGTGCGACGTCATGACTAGAATGTGTATGGTTGCGATTGGCTGGAAAAATCACATGCCCTTTCCGTTTTACATAGAACACCCCTTTCCCTGTTCAGCCTCAGTGTGTGTCTGTGTATCATAAAGCAGGATGTGTGCTCGGGTCTCTCTCAAAACAGCTCAGCGAAACTGTTCTATTTGTTCACACAGACAACTATGCTTTTAGCTGTGAACATTAGAACTTAGGTAGATTAGAGATTTGCAGATTTTAGTTACTTAGGCTGAGAATTTTAATTGAGCATCTAGTGCAGTACAGCCGCAAGGGGGGGTGGGGGGGGGGGCTGGGGGCGAACACAGACAGACAGGCTCTTTAAAGGAGCGTGGATAGTGTGCAGCCCAGACTGTGTTTAGACCCTGCATTGCAATGGGTTTTTATAAGCACTTTTTTGCTAGTTTTTTGGTGAAATATTACTTGTATGTTGTGCAGCCTGTACTTATATCAGGATATAGTAACTGCGGGTGTATTTGATAGGTGAAAAACTAAACATTTAATATCCGTATACATTTCAGCTTTGTTCATAGAGCCACCTTGCACTTAAATTTGAATACAGCAATTTTGTCGTCACCGCAGGTGTATTGATAGGTGCAAAAAATACCTTTTATTATCCGTGTACATTTGAGATAGGTGTTTATTTCACTTTGGCGCAGCCCAGCTTTGTTCGTAGAGCCACAGTGCACTTAAATTTGAATACAGCAATTTTGTAGTCACTGCAGGTGTATTGATAGGTGCAAAAAATACCTTTTATTATCCGTTTACATTTGAGATAGGTGTTTTTTCACTTTAGCGCAGGCCAGCTTTGTTCATAGAGCCACTGTGCACTTAAATTTTTGAATACAGCAATTGTGTAGTCACTGCAGGTGTATTGATAGGTGCAAAAAATACGTTTTATTATCCTATACATTTAAGATAGGTGTTTTTTTTCTCTTTGGCGCAGTCCAGATTTGTTCATAGAGCCACCTTGCATTTAAATTTGAATACAGCAATTTTGTCGTCAGCGCAGGTGTATTGATAGGTGGCAAAAAATCCCTTTTTATTATCCGTATAAATTTCACATAGGTGTTTTTCACTTTGACGCAGGCCAGCTTTGTTCATAGATCCACCTTGCACTTAAATTTGAATATAGCAATTTTGTCGTCACCGCAGGTGTATTGATAGGTGCAAAAAATGCCTTTTATTATCTGTATACTTTTCAGATAGGTGTTTTTTTTCACTTTGGCGCAGTCCAGTTTTGTTCATAAGGCCACCTTGCACTTAAATTTGAATACAGCATTTTTGTAGTCACCGCAGGTATATTGATAGGTGCAAAAAATACCTTTTATTATCCGTATACATTTCAGATAGGTGTTTTTTTCACTTTGGCGCAGGCCAGCTTTGTTCATAGAGCCACCTTGCACTTAAATTTGAATACAGCAATTTAGTAGTCATCGCAGGTGTATTGATAGGTACAAAAAATACCTTTTATTATCAGTTTTCATTTCAGATAGGTGTTTTTTCACTTTGGCGCAGGCCAGCTTTGTTCATAGGCCACTGTGCACTTAAATTTGAATACAGCAATTTTTGTAGTCACTGCAGGTGTTTTGATAGGTGCAAAAAATACCTTTTATTATCCGTATACATTTCATATAGGTTTTTTTTTCACTTTGGCGCAGTCTAGTTTTGTTCATAGAGCTACCTTACACCTAAATTTGAATACAGCAATTTTATAAATCACCTCAGGTGTATTGATAGGTGCAAAAAATACCTTTTTTATCCGTATACATTTCAAATAGGTGTTTTTTTCACTTTGGCGCAGTCCAGCTTTGTTCATAGAGCCACCTTCCCGCTAAATTTGAATACAGAAATTTTGTAGTCACCGCAGGGTATTAATAGGTGCAAAAAATACTTTTTTTTACCCGAAAAATTTTTTAAAATAGCTGTATTGCACGTGGTGGGGGACCTAGTTTTTTCAAATAGCCACGTTGTCGACAATTCTGATAGAAAAATTTTTCTAGCAACTTTTCCCTCGTTTGTCATTGCTGCAAAAAACACAATTTTTCATCCGTGTAACTTTGAATTTTTTTACTGGGCTCGTTGAATCTCACTTTGGCGCAGATAGCGCACTTGTATGATATTTTGTTGAAAACTATCAATTCCCTAGTCCTACTGGGCAGTTGTAAATCCCTGGGACTGAAGGAAGAACACTGTTGATTTTGTCTTATGGTGTCGTACGGCACCAGACCGCATTTCACAGGTATTCGCAAGAAACATTTCAGTTTCTAATCCTATTGGCTGTAGGAAATTAGAGGGATTAAGAATAGCTGTGATTTTGCCTTTCTTTCAATAAGAGACTGTCAAAAACTCTTCCATACCTTTTTAAAAATTATATCTTTCTGAACATGGAGCGAATTGCAGGTGGTAACGAGCAAAGAGGGGGGTAGGCCATGGAGGTAGGGGTACGAGAGAAGGTGCCCCTTTCCCAGTGCTGGCGACAACAACAAGCCGTGGATCGTCGGTTGCAGGACCGTCAGGCCTGTCATCGCTGGGTCAGGGCCCTGTGAATTTCAGTAACGAACAGCGTCGCCTATCTGTTCTTCAGTGGTTAATGCAACCTGCATCCAGCAGTTTTACCTCCTCGTCCTCCCAGTAGGGGCCACAAATGTCATCATCGCATCATCAGCATCCGTCTAACATGAAGCGAAGGCAGCCCAAATGTCAACTCGTGTTCCCACCACTGTGTATAATCCATTTTCTGTAGACCTCGTTGATGACAAAATCGGTTGGGGTCAGAAGGCATGTTAAAAGATCAAGAGGCCAAAGAGGATGATTTTGTCTGCTCTGACGCCCAGTTACTGATGCCATCAGAGGGGGGGAGAAGGAAGCCGGTCAATCGGAAAAAAATCCCGGGCAGTCGGCAATGTCTTGCAGTGCCTCTGCTTGAAACCCCTCAGCTGCTGGATGCAGAATGTCAAAGGGCGACCAAGTCACCTGGTGTTGATGATGATGATGACGACATTGCGGATCCAACGTGGTCTTTTCAGCAGAATTTGCTTGCGAGCGCTTCATCACCGGACGAGGAGGAAGACGATGGGGTAATGTCAGTAAGTGTTATGCCTCAAAAAGGGAGAGGGCGGTCGCAGAAGTCCGCTGATATGATTCCGCCAGCCACGGTCAGCGGAAACCCCGCTCCTTGCTTATCACCGTCAAAAAGGTCCCGGACCTCTCAAGCCTGGGCCTTCTTTGAGCAAGCCTCTGATTCACCCAGCGATGTCATATGCCGCCTTGCTATAAACGCATCAGTAGAGGCAAGAATCTTAGGTGTTTAACCACCACCAATATGTCTAGTCACATGCAGTGAATGCATGAGTTGAAATGGAGGGAACACTTGGCCAAAAAAGGCCACACCGATGCTGGGCTTCCAACCACTGTCCACCCTCTGTCTTCGCCTCCTCCTCCGCCACCATCAAGCGTTCCTCAGCTACCATGTCTCTCAGAGTCATGATCAAGGTTCAGCCTCCGCTTCAGCCTCCACCGTCGCCCGAGTACCACCAGCACCACCAGAGACCCATCCTACCATTTCTCCTTCCCCCAGTTTGACGACCTGCACGCCGTAAAGCGGCCAGTCTAGAAGCCAGCCTTCTGTCTTCCAGGTTTGGGGAGCAGAAGAAAACACTTTTTAAACCCCAAACCAAACCCAAAGCCAAAAGCCTGAATGTCGGCATTGCCAGGCTTTTAGCCCTTTTAAATGTTTTTCCTTTCATCTGGTGGACACAGACGGGTTCCGCCACGTCATGGCCCTTGCCTGCCCCCAATACCAGATGTCGAGCAGGCATTTCTTTGCCAGAAAAGCCGTCCCTGCCCTGGCCAGCCACGTGTCATCTAAAATTTCAAGCGCGTTGTTGCATCTGTGTCCGGAAAAGTCCATCTGACCACCGACACATGGACTAGTAAGCACGGCCAATGCCGCTATATCTCTGTGACAGCTTACTGGGTGAGCTGGGTGGATGTCTCTGGTGTTGACTGTGGCTCTCAGGCTCGGCGCACGCTCTTCAAAACCGCAGGGATGGTGCAGGGCTCTTTCCCCCAAGGTCCTCTGGTGGCATCATGAGAAACCAGGCCGTGTTGAAATTAATCTGTCCTGGAGACCGTCCACACACAGGTCAGGAGCTGTGGACGGCTCTCCGCAACGAGACCGAGCGCTGGTGGGTGACAAGAACCTAGTTTCCAGGCAAGGGGGGTGTGCCGATAACGGTCGAAATCTGCTGGGCCGCCCTTAAGAAACGGTAGGGTGGAGCACATCCCTTGCCTGGCACATGTCATGAAGTCGTCGTCCAGAAATTTCTAAAGCGCTACCCCGGGTCTGGACTGCCCGCAGAGGAAGGCTCGAGGTCTGAGTTCGCACTTCCGCCGTTGCCAAAACCCTTTCTTCGTCCCGCCTGGCTGCGTTGCAGCGTCAGCTCGGCCTCCCCGTCGACCGTCTCATTGTTGATGTGGCAACATGCTTTGGGAATTCCACCCTTTCCCCATGACCCAGTGATTGTGGCAAACAGCGCAATGCCATTACGCAGTACGAAAATGACACATGGCCTGACAAGCAGCGGTGCGGACCTCGGGGTGTTGAGCCACCGAGAATGGAGGAGGTGAAAGAGCTTTTGCACCATCCTCGCCAGTTTTTGAAGAAGCCACCAAAATGGTCAGTGCGGACAATGCCCTTGTCAGCATGAGCATTGTGGAGATCTTAGTTCTGGAACAATCGTTGGACACTCTGAAACATAAGGTTCCGCCAGCGACGGAGGAGGGGACGGACACAGAAGCCCGACAACGGAGCCTTTCTCTCCATCAAATCCACAAGGCCCGACTGTTTCACAATTTTATCGGTCTTCATTAGGCAGTGGTTCGGGATCCAGGGCTAGTGCAAGGCAGCACAACAGCCCTCAGGGTGCATCATCTGAGGCAAGTCAGGGCTGTGTTGAAGCTGTGCCGGAGGAAGCGGGAGGGAGGAGGAGGAGGTATTCCTAGACACCGACGTTACCGACGTCCCTGCCCTTGGAAAGAGGTTTTGGGGCGAATTTGAGGCGGAGGAGGAAAATTAGGAAGATCAGTTTGCTAGTGCCCCTCGACCCAGAGGCTTGGGAAATCAAGGCTCCATTTCTCACATGAGTGCTTGGATGCTCCATTTCCTCCAACATGAACCTCGCATTAAGGCCATCAAAATGAACAACAGTTACTGGGTGGCCAACCTCCTGCATCCCAGGAACAAAACAAAACTCAGCACTTTCCTACCACCCACCCACATAGAGAGTAAAATGCAGTAAATGTAGACCTTGCTGATTGATCAACTGGAGACATCTGTTGCGTCTGCTTCACGTTCTTCAAATTTCACGGTGGAACAACGTCAGCGACGTGACAACAGTAGAGTGCCAAGTAGCCGTAGCAGCAGGCAATGTGGCAGAAGCCTAATGGGTGACCTCTAACAATCTTTATTTACCACCTCACCAACTCATGTAATTCAGGGAACACATACAACACACGAGACGAGCTTTAAGATCATGGTGCACGACTATCTGCGTCTCCCAAAACCGATGTTTTTGGAAAGTGTTCCGGACCCAAATTTACTTCTTTGGGTATCCAAAATGGATGAATGGGCCCGAGCTCGCTCGCCACAGCCTAAAAGGTGTTCTCCGCCCCGCAGCAAGCGTCATATCTGAGCGACCTTATCACAGCTGGAGGGGTCATTACAGACAAACGCATCCGGCTTTCCACAGATAATGTGATCGTTTGACTTTCATTAAGGTGAATCAGGCATGGATCTCTGATGATGTTGTGGCCCCAATTGCCGAGGTCACCGATTAGTTGCCGGTCTACTTCACATTCCTCTTCAAACAGAAATGGTCCTCTTGAAAAATGTTTTCTAAAATGATCATTTCTCTCTGCAATTTTTATTCTCAGTTCCCAAAAGATCATTTTGCTGGTTTTGCGGTGTGGAGACTGTAAAAGACACCAAGGTTTCATGACAAAACCGTAGTCCATTTACTCACCTCATCTTTAGAATTTTTCGCATTGTCAATGGTTTTGGGGTCATGGTGCTGTGAGATACAGCTATAATCATGGTCCTTGGAACAGAAATGTGGGCTTTTTAAATGGCATTTCTCCCTCACAATTTTTAACACTGGTTGAGAAGTCATTTTTATAATTTTTTGGGGTCATGGTGCTGTGAGATACAACTATAATCATAGTCCTATGGAACCGAAATGTGGCTTTTAAGTCGCATTTCTCCCTCACAATTTTTAATAGTGGCTGAGAAGTCATATTTATAATTTTTTGGGGTCATGTTGCTGTGAGAGACAGCTCTAATTTGTCAAGGATGCCCATGCGACCCTTGTTCCGGGTCGCAGGCGCATCCGTGCCCCGACTCTGAGCGGCGCCCCGTCCCGCACCTCGGTTCCGGGGGCCGCTCACCCGCGCCCGGGGGGCCCCTGACTTTCCCGGCCTCGCTCCTCCCCCCCCCGT